>CAIGRN010156190.1:0-20057 GCA_903798345.1 Fraxinus anomala
AGTTGCATTATTATCATTGGATTTTAGCGTAGAAGGATTTCATATCATTTATTTATGTTTTTCTTTCTTTTTATGATATAAATAAGTTACATATGTTATTTTGAAGAGTGTTTGTGGCATGCCGCTCTAAAGTGCTGCAAATCTTTTTTTTTTTTTTTGGAAATCATTGCGGTAGCCTCTCTTTAATATTGATGCTGGAAGAGTGCTTGTGGCAAGCCGCTCTAAAGTGCTACAAATCTAAAGTGTTTTGAATTTTGAATTTTGAACGCCATAATCTTCTGCATAAATTTAATAGTATACTTCTTCAAATTAACTTATGTTATTTTGAAATCTTTTGTATTATATTTTAATTTTTTTTTCTTTCTACTTTACATTGTGTTCAGTTATTTGTCTTATAGATGGTAGCGACAATAGTGCTGGAAGTCATGATCTGGAAAACAGGCGTTGCCAAGAGATCTATGCTAGATCAAAAGAATCTCAAAATTCACGACGGCGAGAATTATATGCTGAAGCACAAAAATTGCGAAATGTACGCCAACAAGAATTGCATGTTGAAACAAGAGCACTCATAATTCAACATTATCGAGATCTAAAAATATGGAGAGCAGTAGATGATGGAATTTCTAGAGAGATTACTTACAGTGCTCTTTCAGAGAAATTAGTTGGTGGATTACGTGAACATACAACTTGTAAGTTCGATTCTTAATAAAATGGTGCTTTCTTTTATGTTGTCGGTTGTAGTAGTAATTTTGAATTTTACGTGTTTATTGTTTATATCATTAATGGATACACACAACTTTTATTTAATTGAACTTTATTTTCTTCTTGTAGCATTTGCAACTTCTGGGTTAGATTTAATTACGTTTGACGCATGTACAAATTTCATTGGTAGCACTTCTCAAATAGGTCTGTGGCTTTTTTTTCCCTGCTTACTCTATCCAATTTATTTTAATTCTCTCTTCTTAAGGTTATATTTTTGGATTTTATAGGCGATGTGATGTATGTTCATGAAATTGATGCATCTACGAAGAGTGCTCATGATATTAAAAAAACAGGTAAACAATACTTTAAGTTTACTTTTTATTATTATTGTCTTTCAACAAAATTTATACATTTTTTATTTCTTTTACTAGGTTTAACTGCTTCACCAGAAATACAGACATTAAATAAAAGTTCAAGTATAAAAACAAATATTTTAGAATGAAAAAAACGAGTTTTTATCAGACTCTCCAACTTCTATGCTTGAAGATGAGATATAGCTTTTTTTTCTATCAACTTTTGACATTTTTTTTTTGAATTTTTGCTTTCAGGATTTATTCGGTTAATGTTGTTTTGGGGGGAGTGTAGGGTCGTGTAGGTGTTACTGTAAAATAGAAGAATTAATATATCTCCCATAGGAAATGACGTTTGCTAAATAATTAGAATTACTCACGTCTTACTTTCTATCAAGTGATTTCTATGTATATGGTAGTCTTCCCAATGAATCTCAATGCATCTCCCCTTTATTTTATTCAATTAGTATCATAAAACGTTCTTTCCCAGTCAGTTGTGAATTTTGTTAAAGAAATTGTCTGGTAGCATATTTTATTGTGTTCTCTCTGTCCTTGATAAGATCAATATTAGAACCCTCCTTCAAATATGCTACATATAATTCCAATTGTTACTGCATTTTCAAAATTTATGTGGACATGAAAAACTCTTTCCGTCTACTCTTTACATTGTTAATCATCTAAAATTCTATATGAGAATATATTATTTACAATGGGAGTCTTGTAAATTTTGAGCTAAAGGTGGTTGAGTTTTGCTATTAAATATAATTGGATGAAACCATGATACCATTTGCTACCTTTGTTTTCGTATATCCTCATCAGTTTTGTTTGTGCAACGGTGCTTATATGGCATGGACGAAAACTACATTCCTCACTTCTTTAATCCCATCTCAGAGTAGTATTTTGTAGTTGAATCCAGGTTTGCCTTACTTACGATATTTATCTAGTTGGTTAAGCCATTCATTTTTCAGTTTCTTTTGGGATCTGACTGGCAACATATAGACATCAAGATTGCTTTTTTAGTGGTGTTTAAGATGGTATATTTTGGCTAGGAAATGTGCACTGACGTCTTTAGTGTGCTTAAGCTTTATCAGACGCTTGATTTTTCTGATAGCATTGTGTTGCAAAGTAAATGATAAAAGATAGTAGGATCCTTACCTCCTATTACTTGTGTACTTGATTTTTCTGATAGCATTGTTCTATTTTCTGTTGTGTTGTGTTGTGTTGTGTTGTTTACTGCTATTATGTCTACTGAAAGCATGACTAGAGATGTCTTCAATCAGTTTATCTATCTGCCCTCACTTTTTCATAACTTTATGAGGTTTGGAGATTGTAACTTGAATGAGCTCTTTTAATAATATTAATAATGACGACCACGATGAAGGCTACAACAATGATGATGAATGGCATCCTTTTGCAGGGGAGAGAGGGATAAATCTGAAGCTAAAAAAGTAGAACATATTGAATGAATTTATGATAATAAGGAACGTATTCAGGACAAAAAGCAACAATTCATGGAGTTGCAGGAACTCACTCGCCAATTTTTCCTAAAGCACATAAATGTTCATTGTATAATTTCCTATTCTTTGATAAAAATTTTAAACACCTCATTTAAATTGACTGATGTGCAATATCCATGACATTGAACAACTCATTTAATTTTACCTAGCCTTCTTAAACTGTTTGCAATCTGCCTTGGAGCAGTCTATGCTCAGTCAATGCTTTCTTGAAATCATTGGTCATGTCCTCATGAAATTTGTGCATACTGACTCCTACAATTGGGTTTTTCTTTGCATTCAAAATAGGATTGCTCAAGAGACCACTCTTTTGAAAGATGAGTAGTTAAGAGAATGGGAATCTTGGATGACTCGTGCTCAGGAAATGGATGCTTTTCAGTCAACTGCTAATCGTACTTTATAAGCTGAATTACAAAAACGGACAGAAAAATGTAATCAGCTGTGGTTTGGTTGTCAAACACAGGTGATTAAGATATAGATATTACTTCAGTTGTCAAATGTGAAATTAATTGCTTGTTTAATTTTAATTAGCGACTGATTAGATTTTTGTATTTGTTAGTTTGGTGAGATGGAAAGGCTTCATCTATATATACAAAAGCTCTAGAGTGGAAGTAAATCTGAAGTATCAGGTGTCTCACAAACAGGTTCGAAGGATACTTCTCATGTTGGAAGGAGCAATGATAGCCAAGTAAACGAAAATTTTACGCCACTAGAGAACTCTGGCATCATATTTGATTAATTTATGATGTCTCTTTTAAGTAAAATACCTAGGTTCGAATATTTGTACGTGTCAAATATTTTGCTTCCTGGCTGCATCTCTAGATTATCACCGGATTATTCATTTTTCTCAGTACTTAATGACAATGTGCCACTAGATTTTGAATTGATCTTCAATATGATAGATTTGATCAAATTTAAAAATGCGATATTTTTTGTCAAATGGATTTCGTCTACTAAAAAATTGATATTTCATTATCCCGTACTCAAGATTATTGAGATTATAATTGAATAATCATATAGAATTTCTTACTGCTTTTCCTTCTGGGAAGTATGTAGAGGATGCAATGATGGCCGCCTATAGCACAACACTCTGATGTGTACAAGATGCATAAAATCGACTTGTGAGGCTCTTCCATTGTTTCTAAAAATTACACTTCTTTTTTCTAGATTGAGCATGTTCAAGGGGTCCAATTTGCTCCATCCCTACTTGAGATGCCAACCTATGTTCCTTCTGGATAGGTGCAATCACTTGTAATGCATCAACATGTTTTACAACTTAAAATTAGTGCTAAGTATGAGAAAGGTGCTAGGTTGTATCAAATGGGAACATCATTGTTGTTGGATAATCCGGAAAAAAATAACCCATTCATGTTTTATCCTATGAAAGAAACCATCGACTAACATCAATTCCAAAATAAAATCATTTCTATCTTGTCGACAATAATCAACTAACGTGCAACACACGTTCTATTCACTAGTGATTTAAAAAAGGCTACTAACTTTATCTTGAAGATCTAACCATTATCATAAATAGATAAGTAAGAATGCATTTTCTGAAAAAACTACATCCTCGCGAATGTCAAACTTTGTAGCTTAGCTCATTTGGGATGACCAAGGTCCGGGAAGGTTCTTTATTACTCAGTAAAACGAAATACATTGCAGTTAGCACGGATGTAGGTAGGGAGGTTTAGGGCAGCCCAAGGATAGTTAATGTTTTACTATGTAAATTTTTTTTTTTATAAATCATTTTAAGCATTAGCTCAGTACAAAAACTTTGTCTTTTTCTATCTATGTCCCCAACGATTAGATATCCTTAGATGAAAGAATATATCGGAATAAAAATATGATTTTCCCCAGGAGTGTCAAGAATGACCTTAGCCCAATGACCATGCAGTATTTATTATTTTTCAACCGTTTAAACTTTTAAAAGCGATGATTCAAATGCTATTAGAGCATTATGTATCCTTAAGTTGTACCTATTAGAAATTGAAACCTGAGAATCTTAGATTAAAACCTTTTCTTTAATGCCAAGATCCTCCATGTTAAATTACCAAGAAAATTAAAAGTACAGAACATACTTTGACCCATTGAGAACGAAGATTGAATATGGGCTCTTGATTTTCCTTTTTAATACAATTTCTCTATGTATTTTTTAGATGATGGGATAATTGGAGATTATAACCCTATTTTATATTTTCATATATATATTTTGGCCCATCATAAAATACAACCCGAGGAAATTGATCTCTACACATAACTAAGCACACACTTTATTAGATGCCAAATGTCCAACAACTTTAATTTCTTATTAGATCACTTTAAATGTGCTTAATTTTAAGATAACTTTTAATACACACTCAATTTCATATGCATGCCAACATGACAAATTATTTCCCAACAATCTCCCACTTGTGCTACATCTGTTACCTTATAAAACGTTCACAACCTTATGAGCATAAAAAATTTATTATCATAATCAAAAGTATCTTTGAACAATCCCATCCATTGATTATGTCATTATAGGACCAAATCAATCTCCGTTACATATATCATAACTAAACCCAGCCATAGTCACGCATATTAACACAATCAAATGATATAGATTAAGTATGGATGTGTAGCATGAAAATTACATGCAAAGTGATCCAAACGTGCTAATTCCAACTTGTCATTCCTTATTCTTTAATGAGATCAAACCAACACTAATCAGAGTGAAAATAAAATAAATAACTATAA
The DNA here is from genome assembly GCA_903798345.1 of Fraxinus anomala. Classification (NCBI taxonomy): domain Eukaryota; kingdom Viridiplantae; phylum Streptophyta; class Magnoliopsida; order Lamiales; family Oleaceae; genus Fraxinus; species Fraxinus anomala. The sequence goes on from CAIGRN010156190.1 coordinate 5,303, forward strand.
ACATAAAAATATGTCTAAATTAGACATCATCAAAATACAAACTCCCTTTAACTAGCATATTATCTAAAGATGCAACACCTATGTGAGCAGTGTGCTCATGAAAGACCTTAGGTGGTAGTTCTTTGATAAACGGATCCACAATTATAGAATTTGTGCCAATATACTCTATAGTAACCTGATCACTCTAAATTCTCTCCTTAACAACTTGAAACTTGATGTCTATAAACTATCACTTCGGCAAGCTCCTATTGTTGTTGGAATATAACACTGTGGAATAACTTGAGTGGTCTTTCAACTCCATCGACAACGTACATCCCAGTGACAAAATTCTGTAGCCATATTCCATAATTTGATGCCTCATAATATCCTATGAACTTCATTGCATGGTTGAAGAAGCTATCAGTGTTTGCTTGGCACTCTTCCGGATATAGCTCCTCTAGCTAGCAGTTAGACATACCTCGATGTGGATCTCCGACTGTCAGCATCCAGCAAAATAAAAATTAGAATATCCAATAATCTCTAATTTGTCCGATTTCCTATATGTGATCATGTAATCCTATGTTCTCTATAGAAACCACGTAACTCGCTTGACTGTTTTCCAATGATCCATCCCAGGGGTACTTAAATATCTGCTTAATATTTCAATAATGAATTTTATATCCGAACGTGTGCAAACCTAAGCATACATAAAAATTTCAGCTGCTGATACATATAAATTTTTCGCATTTCTTTCTCTTGGAGGTCATTCTTAGTACACTGATTTAGACTAAACTTGTCACCCCTAGCAACAGAGGTATCACGTGGCTTACAATCTTACATGTCAACCTTTTAAGAACCTTACTGATATAGCATTTTTTGTGATAATTCAAGAATACATTGAGAATGATCTTGGTGTATCTGTATCCCTAATAGAAAAGAGGTGTCACCAAAATCTTTCATTTAAAATTTCTTTTATAGAAATTTCTAATTTCGTGCAACAAGCTTATATCATTGCTGACAAGAAGTATGTCATCTACATCTAATACTAGAAAAATATGCTTACTCTCACTGAACTTGTGGTAAACACAATCATCAATTGCATTCATCTCAATTCCATTCACTGGACGATTATGCATTTCTCTATGTATTTAGCAAAACGCCCCGGACGTTATTCACCATCACGGTCAGCCAACCTTGTAAGCCTTGAACGTGTTCATAATTGAGATTTCTCATGAATAAGAAATAGGTAGCCATAAAGTTAAAAAATTGTCTATAAACATGAAAAAAGACTATTGACCATTCCAAAAAAAACCATAGCGAATGACCCACAGATGTCCATATGCATTTGTTGTAAGACGTATGACTTTCTATTGGCACATAATCTTCTTATATTTGTATAGTTTCATCTAAATGCAATTAACATAAACATCAAAGTCTGAAAAATCAAGTGGATCAGAATCATGCATGACACAAGCTTTTAGATTCTCTTTTGTGAGATGTAACCTAATTGCTTATGCCATAATGAAGTATAATTCTCTATTACTTCAACATTTCTTCTGCTTGCACAACATAAGAAATGAGCCCATTAAGAGACCACTTCTACTTTTGACAGTTATAACTGAAGTTAAATTGGCAGAATTGTCAGGAAAAGAAATCAAAACTAAATGCATAAGCAAATCTTCAAATAGCTCCATGATGTACTCTCTTATGTTTCTTTTACCCTAATACATTAATGAAACCAAGTTCGTTTGAAGCATACTAGTTTTAGCCTTATCATTTTTTGCAAAAGGCTTTTCAATATCTTCAAGAAACTTCTCGACAGTAGTTACTTTATCGGACACAACGCCCTGAATGTTTCAGAAATTCCATAATTCATGATCATAAGACTCATTTGATTTTAACCATTTTACTTATCAAATTCCCATTTTTAATCAACGGAAATTTTATCCATTAGTGCAGCAGTTTATTCAGTTCTTAATGCAAGTTATAGATCCATGCAGTCAAGAACGTTCAGAACGTTCTCTTTCCAATCTAAAGTTCATTCCATTAAGTGTAGTAATTAAGTTGATGTTGGGAGTAATTGTAGATGCAGATGAATTATCTGAATTGAGAACAAAATCAAGGCAACATGTTTGTACGGGAATCCATATTAAATAATCACAAAAGACCGAACATAACATTGATATCTAGTTTTTGAACAGAAGTATCAACTTGTAAGTGATACTTTTGGTGTAGTAATCAAATATTAAATCTATCTTTGGACCAACTTATTGTTCACATAGTAATTTTTTTTATAATTGCCACATATTACAACAAGTGTTCATGTAATTCGACAAAATATTAACATTCAATTGAGCCAGTCAATACCTGTATGAATTACACAGCACAAGCATCTTAATATTCCAAATAAATAAATTTACACAAGAGATATTGCTTTTGTATCATGTTGCTTCAACTAATCTATTTTAAACTATTAGACATTCGAAAGAAAGTGATAGTACCAAAACTTGAATTTGATTGTCACTTTAAAAAAACTTCGACAAAAATAGTGTTTCTGCAAGATGAATGCGCTGTTCGAGCTCCAGTCAAGTAGCAAGGGAACATCTAGCAAGCCCTAGTGAGCGACTACTCCATCACTCAAGCACCAATGAGGCAGCTAACAAGTGGCAACCTTATCGTTTGATCGCCATGAGGTGGCTAGTGAGCGGTTGAGTCACTGTTTTGACCGTTCGAGCACCATCTTGGCGGCTAGCGAGTGGTCTCAGTGCTGCGACATTTCTATAACTCCCGAAAAAATTCCCATAATTTCTAATTACAAAATTTAGGGCTAAAATTCATATTCCAAAATTAAAGAATTATAAAACCTAATCTACGAATTTTATCTTTAAATTATTTCTTAATTCTCAATTGTTTAACATGAAATTGACTCTAATACCACTTGTTAGAAATTGAAATACAAGAATCTTGATAAATTAAAACCTTTTCTTTAATACCAAGATTATCAATGTCAAATCACCTAGAAAATTAAAAGTGTGGAACATACCTTGATCCATTGGAAATGAAGATTGAATACGGTTTCTTGATATTCCTTTTTCAATAAAGATTCTCTTTGTATTCTTCTGATGGTGGTATGACACATGAAATGAAAATTCACGATATATTGGAGACCATATCCCTATTAGATATTTCCATATATATTTTGGTCCATCATAAAATACAAGGAAACTGGTCTTTGCACATAGTTAGTCATACACTTTATTAGATGCCTAAAGTCCAATAACTTTAATTCTTTATTAGACCACTTTAAGTGGATTTGGCCTTAAGATAGCATTTAATACGGGTAATTAGCACATAACATCCCCACCTTACATTATTATTGTGGAAAACGTCCATACTTTTCATTTTTTAGCATTTTCACCAATATTTTCATATTTCATTGCATAGAATGTCATTTTAACCCATTTTCTCAATTAAAAATTGTGAAATGACGAATATATCATTTCATTTAAATAAAGTAAAAGGAAAAAAGAAAAAAATTAATTGCAATCATAGTCCCAAATTTTTTTGAAAGGCGTAAATGAGTCTCAAATAAATTATTAAAAGGGTAATTAGCACATAATGTCCATATCTTTCACTATTATTGCAAAAAAGTCCTCACCTTTTATTTTTTTTTTGGCATTTTCGCACATACTTACACATTTGATTGTGCAAACCATCCTTTTTATTTATTTTCATCAAATTTCTTAATAAAAAGCCATGAAATGATGAATATATCGTCCTATTTAAATAAAAAAAATATATTTTTAATTTTTAATTCTTTAATAATTTATTTGGGACTTGCACTTTTTAATTTTTTTAAAATTTTTTAATTTTTAAATAAATTTAATTGGGACCCGTTTGCATTTAAAAAAAAAAAAAAATTGGAACTAGCCATTGGTCTATGATGAGCTCTTTACGTGAACTAGTGAGGAAGGACCACCCTTTCTATATGGATTCTAACGTACTATGGTGTAATTAATTTTTTAGNTTTTTTAGCTTTTTTATTTAAATAGCAGGGTATATTCGTTATTTCACAACTTTTTATTGAAAAATTTGATGAAAATGGTTAGAAATGATAGTTTGCGCAATCAAATGTGTAATTAAGGGTGAAAATGCCAAAAAAAAAACGTAAGGACTTTTTTTCAATAATAGTGAAAGGTAGGGACATTATGTGCTAATTACCCTTTTAATAATTTATTTGGGACTCATTTGCGTTTTTTAAAAAAAATTTGGGACAATGATTGCAATTAGTATTTTTTTTTTTTTTCCTTTTGCTTTATTTAAAGGGAATGGTATATTCGTCATTTTACAATTTTTAATTGAGAAAATGGATAAAAAGAACCTTATGCTCAATGAATGATGGAAATAAGGGTGAAAATGCCAAAAAATGAAAGGTAAGAACGTTTTCCACAATGATAATGAAAAGTGGGAACGTTATGTGCTAATTACCCCATTTAATATACACTCAATTACATATATAAGCCCACATGACAAACAATTTCCCAACCGTACCATCATCCGATAGAAAAAAAACTCTATAGATAGGTTTAATGTAGTACACATATTGAAGATATAAATTTTATAGTAAAAAATAGTTCTACATTATATTATTCCATAAATAGTCTTGTACTTATCTTCTTGGGAAATTAAGTTTTTTTTATATGCAATTGTTGACTAATAGTGCTTAATCATGAGTTGTCTATACCTAAATACCCGTAAACAATGACTAATCAACATAAACTAACTGAAGTTAGCTTGTCAAGATTGGTTTATGACTTTCAATTTTATTGAGAAGTGCATATTTCTAATATAACTTTCTTCATTCTATTGGGGAGTGCATTATTTTATTTTCATATATTGTCATCTGATTGAAAGGTTGGAGCCAAACTAATCCAATATAATTATAGAATTAGTAACTGGGGGACACAAAATCAAACTAGGTTTCTTTTCTTGTTCTTGTCAGACCAAGGCAGCACCAATAATATTAAATAGATATATGAATTATACGTATTTTTTTTTAGAGTAATGCTATTTAGTGCTACTGGATAATCTCAGTTTAAGTAGTGTTAAGTGATAGATAGAATGAAATGTGAAATTAAATGACTCATTTAATTGTACTTCTTATTTAATGTCATATTAGCGCCCCTTATAGATTGAAGTTACAACCCCAGTGGGACTAAATTAATGATATTACTCTTTCTTCTAACGCTTGTGTATATGGTAAAGTTAGCCGACTTCGACTATTTAAAGTGATGTTTGATAAACGTTTTTCATATCTTTATTATATATAGCCCTTCTTTATTTAACAATTTTTTAAAATCAATAATCTCATGAAGTTTACGAAAAAAAATCTATTGGCACTTTGTGTTTTCTTAATCTAATTATAATTCTTCCTAGAAAACAAGAGTATTTGGCTTATTTTGAGCTGGCCTGGGCCATAATGTTATTCATGCTTCCACTGCATAATATTTAATTGGACACCTTGCATATATACGAAGTTCTTGATCAAAGACGAGTCAGTATATGGTTTTATCCATCTAGTATATTCTTCTTAGCTTACACGCCGTGTTGATCAAAGGTTGATGAAGAACGAGAAATAAGAAAATCAACAAGAAGACGATTCTTCAAAAATCGAAGGTTTGAACGCGATTCTGAATCGATGTCCTCAAATGACATATGCTGTCATTGAAATAAGTTCTTGAAGGCTTTTATGACATACAGTTTGTAGGAATAATCAAAACCTTAGTCCAAGTTTGAATCACGCAAAAACAAAACTTGGGAAAAGAACTAAAGAACAAATATATAAAATTTGGTTTGATCTTTTGATTTGGATACAAGTGATGTTAATTTGATGCTTTTGATATATTTTCAATCATGAAAACCATTCATATATGTAGTACTCCAACAATCATGCATGAAAAATGTGCAAAAGTCAAACCAAAAAGATGTAAAGTATCACAAAACTAAATTTTAATTCAAAGACGTATATAGGGCGATCCCCGAACCTTTTAATTTTTTCAATGTAAACTTTTTTTTATAGATAAAAAAAAAATCATGTATAAATTTTTTTATGTATTAACCGAACTTGTAGTCTGATTCTAGATCCATCCATGCCAGAATTCAAACCCTCGGCGATCAGAATTTTGTACTGGGTGATCGCCCGATGCAATAAAACGTGCACTGGTTTTCTAGATCGCTCAGCTTTATACCTAGGCTATTGCCTATGCCATTTTCCGACCGTCTTCATTTTTCTTTCTCGTTTTGATTTTGCTTGTCTTTTTCATGGTTGATCACTTCCAAATCACTTCTCATTGTTATTTGAACAATATTCCAACAATCCTGTACTTGTTCAATTGTAAAATGAGTTCAAACTCAAGTTTAACGAAACTTATGCATAGAGTATGGATATCTTTCGATTTGATCCCAACCTTAGTGTAAATTTTACAAAGTTATCATCGAAATCCTAGGTTCCATAGAAGCTTTGAACCTATTATTGTGATGATACTGGTGAAATCACACACACAAGCGTCAAGTGTTCTAAGTTCCACACAATCTTGTTTAGTGCTCATATGGCCTTGCGCTTCTCCTATTCGTAAACTTTTAAGAGAGAAATTTCAACTCTCTATTGAGGGGATAACACCTCAAAGTATTAAATGTTGAGTCTATCCACTTATCGAATAACTTGCTGTTACCATTTGAACCCGAAATATACTTATTAGTATAGTCAAGTAGGGTTGCCTTCAATGGTGGATTTAATTATAAAGTTTTAATCCCATCCTACTAGTTGTTGTTCATACTAATTTCCTTGTGAGCGGTTTAGTGAACTAATCGGCCAAATTCTCATTTGACTTCACATAAGTAAGTGAAATTATTCCATATTTGGTTAATTTCCTTATATAATCATGTCTTAGACTCATATGTTTAGTCTTACCATTATACACTCATTTATGTTCTAACTAAAGTGACTTGACTATCACACAAGATAGATATGGAAGAATTATTCGTTTCTCCTAATGGAATTTCATACCTTAAATTCCTAAGTCATTTAGCTTCTTTACAGGTTTCAGCCAGTGCCACAAATTCGGATTTCGTAGTTGAGTGAGTAATATATGTTCCAAGAGACCACACTCCTCCAAGGATAAATACCCAGCCCGAGGTTGATTTATTCTCACCAACACTATATATTATCAACTAGCACCGGTAAATCCTTCTAGGATTGCTGAAAATTTAGAATAATGGAGATTTAGATCCTTAGTTTTCTTCAAATAACCAAAAACCCTTCCGATAGCATTCCAATGTTCTTCACTTGGACTGCTAGTAAACCGACTAAGTTTACTAATTGCAAATACTATGTCGGGTCTTGTACATTGAACATCATACATAAGACTCCCGATAGCACTTGCATACTCAAGTTGTGCTATAGCTTTTCCATCATTCTTTACACGTTTCAAACATGGATCGAAGTGAGTGTTAGCCTCTTTAATATTCAAGTGATTGAACTTATTAATGATATTCTCAATATAATGTGATTGGCTCAACATATAGCGCCCACTAGTCTTGATGACTTTGATACCTAGTATGATATCCACTTGACCAAGATCTTTCCTTTTGAATGTGGAAGATATAAACCTCTTTATTTCTTTTATACCTTACATTTGATTGCTCACAATCAACATGTCATCTACATATAAGCAAACAAGTAAAATATAATCATTAGATACTTTTGAATATAAACATTTATCAACTCTATTATGTTTATATCCAAAAGATATTATTTCTAAGTCAAAATTTTCATGCCATTACTTTGATGCTTGTTTTCATCCATATAAGGATTTTATTAGCTTTTTTCCTCATTTCTAGGTAGAATAAATCATCTAGGTTGTTCCATATAAACCTTCTCATCGAGATCACCATTTAAGAATTCAGTTTTAACATTCATTTGATGTATACGCAAATCATAGATACAAGCTAAGGCGAATAAAATCCCAATTGATTTTATTCGTGCAACTGGTGCATAAGTGTCAAAGTAATATGTTCCTTCTTTTTGTTGATATTCTTTGGCCACCTACCTAGCTTTAAATGTGTTAAGAGTACTGTCTGCATTGTACTTCTTAAATATCCATTTACAGCCTATAGGTTTTGATCCAGGTGGTAAATCGATTAATTCCTAGTGTTGCCTGACATTATTTAATCAATTTCATCATTTATAGCATCTTTCTAAAAATATTATCTCTAGATGACATTACTTCTCGATAAGTTTTAGAATCGATTTCCTCTTGAAGAACATATGGAGTAGTTCTTATGACACTCTTATCATCATTTCTTTCAACCAAATAGAAGGAAGTAAGTTGAGAGTCAAATTCATTTGGTTCATTTGGTACTAACACTTCTCCTTTCGAGCTCTTTTACTTCTACGAAGTTCATTTGTTTCAACATCCTCAAAAGGTTTTTCTACTTGTGATCTTGCAGAACTAGCAATTTTTACTTGAGGTTCCCTTAGAGAATTATTATCTGAAAATAACATATTCTAAAAAAACTCCACTTCTTAGGATTCAATAATAACATTGGTTTTCAAGTTTAATAAATGATATGCCTTGTTACTTTGGGCATATCCTACAAAAGCGTATTTGATCACTCTATGGCTCAACTTAGTCTTTTTTTAGGATCCGTGTTCTTACTATAAACAAAAGACACCCCCACACTTTGAAATAACCAATGTTCGGTCTTCTCACTTTCCACAATTCATAGGGAGAAACCTTAAATCTTTTAGAATGAATCCTATTAACTATGTGACAAGCATTTAATAAAGCTTCACCCTGTAAGTTAGACGACAACTTAGCATTTAATAACATAGCATTTATCATTTCAACTAGTGTTATATTCTTTCTCTCAGTCAAACTATTTTGTTCAAATGTTCTAGATGTACTACATTGATGTATTATGCCATGTTATTCACAAAAAAAGTTAAATTCTCTAGAGAAGTACTCACATCCCCTGTCACTTCTAAGAATTTTAATTAATTTCCTACTTCAACTTTGTATATCTTAAACATGTTAAATGCTTTATTTTTATATTTCATCAAGTAGATATAACAAAATCCATTATGATCATCTATGAATGTTATGAAGTATCTATTACCTCCTCTAGTTAATATTCCATTTAATTTACATATATCGAAATGAATTAAGTCTAACAAGTTAGATGTCCTTTCGAAACTATGAAAAATTTTCTTAATCATTTTAGGCTTAACATATAATTCACATTTATTATATTCTATGTCTTCACATGAAATCATTCTGATTTTTATTATTCTCTTTAAAAGTAGAATATCCAATATGTTTTAGTCTATCATGCCATAAAGAAAGAATAATGCTATTCATAGTGAAGACCATCGGTAGTCGTCTTACGTGGAATACATGTGGCAGCTTGTCGTTTGATGCATTAATGTGGTTTTAATGCATTAAATAATAAACTATCACATGTATGCCACATATGACGACTACTGATAGTTTTCTCTATGAATAGCATTACTCATAAAGAAATAGACTCGACAACATAATTCAATTTTATGGTTTTATTAATATTATTGTGAATAGTACAAAGTTTGACTAATCCATCACTATAATAACCTTCTTTTTTTTTTTCCAAAATACACAATTTCAGAAAAGTACAGTTTTTCCGACTCATATGTGGACTTAATTCCCAATTTTTCCAACAAATTGCCACTTACAAGATTTCTATTCATATCTGGTACATACAATATATTCATTAATGTGATCTTTTTGCCGGATGTAAATTGTAAGTCTACACTTCCTTTTGCCATCCACCTTTGATTGACCTACATTCTCCATTTGCATGTATTCATCATCCACTTCTTGATAGATTTTGAAAAGGGGTCTACCATAGCACACATATATGGTGGCACAAGTGTCATACCATCATCCTTGAAACTTTCATTTAACTGAATTAACAATAATTATGGTAGCAATGGTGTTTTTAATGGAGTTTACTTTGTCTTCTTGCGTTGGTTGTTTGCGATGTCTATAATTCCGAGCATAATGTCTGGATTTTCCATGCATATAACAAGAAACTTTGAGTTTCTTCTTGTTTTTGTTATCTTTGTTGGGGTTTGTGGATTTCCTCTTCTTAGAATAATTGTTGTATTTGTTTGGTTGATCCATAGCATGTGCTTTGGAAGTTCTCTCATGAGAATGTTCATTCCCATCTCCTAGCCTTGACTCTTTCTCAATTTGAATATGTTTTTGAATATCTTCCAAAGAATAATCTTGGGATTGTGAAGAATTTTTGAAGAATTTTCTTTATATAACCCTTCCAAGAAGATGACGATTTCGTAATGATTGCACCAATTTGAAAAGTTTTGAGAAGATCAATCTTCACCTTCATTTTATTGACAATGACTTGCAACTCATAGACTTGTCTTAACAAAGCCAGATTATCCAAAAATTTGAAATCAAAGCACTTAGAAATCATAAAATTTTTGGTACCTTCTTTCTCGGCCTTTTATTTTAGTTTCTAACGATTTCCATATTTCTTTTGTCAAGCTGTTATTTGTATAAAGATCACAGTGATGATCAAAGAGAGCATTCATAATGTGTCATCTACATATCAATTCATCTTCTACTCTCTTCTTTCTTTTCATTCGTCGGTTTCATTCGGGGGGTTGGTTCGGACAACGGTGTCAAGTCCGAATCCAAAATGTAGAAGATTTTCAATGTTGTAAGAAGAAAATTCAATTTCTACTTTCATCTTGTAAAGTTCGACATGTAGAATCTATCAAGTCTTACAAGGTCTTGATTCATTATATTTATCGTAGCCATGGTTGTCTCATTCTCCATGTTGAATATATCGTTTCAGATTATTGGTCAAAAGTTGATGAAGAATAAGATATAAGAAAATAAGCAACACGATGATTCGCTAAAAATGGAAGGTTTGAACACGATTATGAATCACTATCCTCAAACGATATTTGTTGCCACCGGGATAAGTGCTTGAAGGATTTTATGACAAATAGTTTGTAAGAGTAATCAAAACCTTAGTCCAAGTTTGAATCAAGTAAAAACAAAACTTGAAAAATGAACTACATAAAAAATATATAAAAGTTGGTTTGATATTTTGATTTGGATACAAGTGATGTTAATTTGATGTTTGGATATGTTTTCAATCATAAAAACTATTCATCTATATAGTACTCCAACGGCCATACACGAAAATGTGTAAAAACCAAGCCAAGAAAGTATAAAGCTTTACAAAATGACAGCAAAATTCAAACCCTCAAAGGTCAGAATTTTGGTCAATCGCCCATGCAATAAAATGTGCACTGGTTTTCCAAATAGTGGCTGGGCAATCGCTCAGCCTTACGGCCCAGGCCATTTTTCGAGCGTCTTCATTTTTCCTTCTCGTTTTGATTTCACTTGTTTTCTCGTGGTTGATCACTTCCAAATTAATTCCAAATCACTCTTCATTGTTATTTGAACAATATTCCAACATGTTGTGATTTATAAATTAATATTTTATTACCGGTAAATATTTTCTCATCACAGTTTTTGCTTGTCGCTCTAGTTACGTAAATTTGAGTATTTTACATCATTTCGTTCCTCATGAAAGACAATCTAGTTGTCCGTGGCTATATGGAGATGAATTTGATATTAATGACAATTGTCCTTCGATGGTGAAGTCTCAAAACCTTCTTCCTTGATAAGTACAATAGAATCTTGAAGACGGCCCCAAACATAGACCTAAAACAACTGCTCGTCTCCCCGTGCTGAAACAGCATGAAAAGCAAGTATGTTGATTGAAGAAGTTTTAATGAACATTTAAGAAAAAAAGGAGTATCGGTATATGATGATCCTTTGTTACAGTAATTACATATTGTTAAGGGTATATCCCACATTATTTAGATATATGAAAAGCTCTAATTAACATTTAAAGGTTTTTTGTGCTATTTCCCTTTTAAAAATGGACTTTTTAAGATGAACATTAAGTCTCAATATGGTATCAGAAACTATTAAGTTCAAATAATCGAAAACAAAAATACTTTCAAGTTTCAAGATTAATATGTTCAAATGAGCCACCAAGTTAAGGGTAAACCTCACATTGGTTATAAAAGAAAACTCTAACCAACATATGAGTTTGATTATTACTCTTAACATGGTTAACATTTTAATATGGACCTTTTTGAATATTTCCTTAGTGTTCATTTAAAGCGTCAATTCCTATTTTTTATAGTCATTTTAGAGTCAATTTTTCTTATTCAAATATTTGTTTGAAACTCTACGATGATTAATTTTGATTGAGATCGAATTAGTTCTTTGAAACACTTGTAATAAAGCATTGAGTCGAAAAAGGCAAGAATGGTTAGACAAATACAGGGAAAAAGCCAATTTGAGTAATACACGAGCGCATGCATGTGAGGCAAATATTAAATTAGAATTAGGATGTCGAATATAGACGATTCTACTTCAAGTAGGAATAATAGTCAAGTCAACATGTTGGATGATGTGATACAATGATTCGAAAGGTTGTTTGAGGATGTGAGAGAGATTGAATAGGCAAGAGATGTTGCTTCCTAACTTACATAGGGAACAACCTAGAGACATTCCTAACACAAGGAGGCAATGAAGATGGGATCATCGAGCGGATTTTACTAGTGAATGGGAAGCAGATAGTGACATTAATGAAAATGCATTGGTGGATGTCAAGTTGGGAAGAATCAGAGATAGAAGAGTTAGACATGAAAGGAGGGGTAGAGATCTTATTAAAGATGGTGTTGATAAAAGTATTGGCAATATCAAAATGAAAATTCCTTCATTCAATGGAAGGAGTGACTCGTAGACATACTTGGAGTGGAAAAAGAAAGTAGAGTTGATATTTGATTGCCACAACTACTCGGAGAAAAAAAAGGTAAAGATTGCGGTACTTGAATTTACCAATTATGCTATCATTTGGTGGGATCAAATAGTAACATCTAGAAGGAGAAACCATGATAGGCCTATTAATACATGGAAAGAATTGAATGCTATCATGAGGAAGATGGTTGTTACTAATCATTATTATAGGGAGTTTCATCAAAAAATTGCAAAGCCTCTACCAAGACTTTAGGAGTGTGAAGGATTATCACAAGGAGATGGAGATTGCTATGATTAGAGAGAATATTGAGGAGGATAGTGAGGTGGCCCGATTTTTGAATGGTTTGAATAGGGAGATAATTAATGTGGTAGAGTTGCAATATTATGTGGAGTTGGAAGACATGCTACATGTAGCTATGAAGGTGGAAAGGTAATTGAAGAGGAAAGGGATAGCTAGATATTCATAAGGTTCTTCGGGTTCTAACTCTTATTGGAAATCGAAGTGGGATGATAATAGAGGTGATGGGGCTTTTCGAGTAGTAAGACCGAACCACCAAGGGAAAATGAGGAAGTTACTAGCAAAATTATACCAAAAACAGATTCTCAACCTTCTACGACTCAGGATATCAAATACTTTAGGTGTTTAGGATTGGGTACATTGCTTCACAATGTCCAAACAAAAGAGCAATGATTTTGTGAGACAATGGAGAAGTGGTGAGTGATAGTGATGGTGATGATATACCCGCATTAGAGGATGCTAGTGATGGTAACAAAGTAGAGTACCCGCTAGGAGGTAAGTTACTTGTGGTGATGCGTGCTCTCAATACACAAATTAATTGGATGATGTGGAGCAGCAACGGGAGAACATCTTTCATACTAGATGCCATGTCAAAAATAAGGTATGTAGTTTGATTATTGATGGAGATAGTTGTACTAATATTGCTAGTACTACACTTATTGAGAAATTATGATTGACTACAATAAAACATCCTAAGCCTTATAAATTGCAGAGGTTAGATGAATGTGGGGAGGTTAGGGTATGTAGGCAAGTTTTGGTGAATTTCTCAATTGGGAGGTATAGTGATGAAGTGATGTGTGATGTAGTTCCTATACATGCTGGGCACATTTTATTAAGAAGGCAATGGCAGTATGATAGGAAGGTTAAACATGATGGATTCAAGAATATGTACAACTTTGTAAAAGATGGAAGAGTTGTTACTCTTGTCACATTAACACCACAACAGGTCTATGAGGACTAACTGAGATTGAAAAGTGAGGAAGAAAAGAAAGGCGAAAGGAGAGTAGGAAAGAATATAGTGGGGTGGCTAAATGTGAGAAAAAAAAAAGAGCAGAGCCACAAAAGAGAAAAGAAAGAGAGTATTGAGATGAGAGAACAATTAAAAGTGAGTTTCCATGCAAAACAAAAAGTGAGCTATAGAGGGTTTTAGTGAGAACTAACAAACACATCCCTAGTTTGGATATTTCTTTATTGCGGGAACTCAAAGACTCGTTCCATGAAAACTTATTTAGTGGGATACCACACAGTGAGTATCCGATTAATTCGATTCAAGTGGACCATTTGATGAGCATTGAAGGAGAAGCATTCAACTATGACATGATAAAGAATCAATACCCTATACATATGTTAGATGAATGTCTAGCACGTAGTAATATTTTTCACATTGGGCAAGTATTTTTACACATATTAATACATCTAATATTTCCATAAGAGTAATACGCCATTTGTCATATGAATTCATATGCAATCAATTATAGTTAATGATATTCTATTATGTTCCTAGAAATTAAGTGATCATGATAAACATTTGTAATGCATTGTTGGTGGTTTGAGACATGAGAATCTATATTTC
>CAIGRN010156203.1:0-10688 GCA_903798345.1 Fraxinus anomala
CCACCACCCAACAAAAAACCCAAACCCGTCATGGCCACACCACACGGCCACCACCATCAACTGCAAACAACCAATAAAACTCCACAGTCAAACCACTACGCCGTCACCCCTGCGCCACCGCCTTCAGAATCACCACCTCACCTTCACATCAGCAGCGCCCTGTGGCAGCCACATATCCGTCTAAAAATGTCCCCAGCACCACTACGCAACACCACTGTCATTCACAAATCCTGTAGCTACCTCCGCGCAACGCGACAACTGTCAACACCAACGCGACGCCTCCACCACCACTACGTCACACCTCGCTATACACGTAGATCTGAATTTGACCACGATCGGAGTTATAACAGCTATAGATCGACGCTGTGCAATGTGTACAGATCCAGGCAACTCCATCACCGCAGCTCCACCGTTAGTGTTGAAAGAGAAGAGATACTATGACAAGAGAAGGCCGGTGCACAGTCCGAACTCTAGCAGCGGCGAGGGCGATGTCGCTGTTGGCGATGTGCCAGGGCGCAGCACAGCAGCGATGAAGCCACTGCTCGACTCTCCGAGGACGGGAGCTCCTTAATGGCGACGGTAGAGAGAGACGAGGAGAGAATAAGAGTTAGATGAAAAATGATATAGGGTTTGGGACTAGGTAGGGTGGGAATAATATTTAATTTTTAAATCAATACCTGAATTTTGATTAAAAAATATTATCACCTAATTTTTGCACTATAAAGTTGAAATACCTGGAATTATGTAATTTCCTCTTTTATAATATTATTAATAATTCTATTAATACTTAATTTTTGATTAAATAAACTTTGTACATGATTTTTAAATTAGAAAACTTAAATACTGGTTTATATGTAATTTCCTCTTACATCCTATTATAAGTGCTAACAAGATAGGTCAGGCCTCATTTGAAATAGGAAATAATACTATGAGGTGGGGCTGCAATTCCCATGGGCTTATTCATGGGCGTAGTGAGCAACTTGCTTCACTCTACAAAATGGGTCCTTCACCTTAACATGTTTGGGAAGTGTTAGAAATATTTCAAATTATAAATAGTTAAAAAGAGTGATTACTAAATTCACATTACTTAAGAATTTTTTAAAATTTGTAGATAAATAGTGACTTGAATATTTATAAATATGAGAAAAATATAAATTTAGCTCATGTTTGATACTGCTAAAAAATATGATTACAATTTAAGTTAAAATCAATAATTAATATTAATTAAACATTTCATAGATCTCAAAACTTTTCAACTATAAATTTCATCAATTTTTATCAAAATCTACTTAAAATCTGATTTTAATCTCTACCAAACAAGGGTTTAGTCTTGTACACAAATGTGCAAATATACTGAAATAAAAATTGAAGGATTGAGGACAAATTTTTGAATATCTATTTTACCCTTACATATTTAGTTATAGGTCCAATATACCCTTATTTCATTTACAATTTTGTCCTTAAAATTTTTGAATTTGTCAACTATGTCCTTATTTAATCCTCATAATTTTCATGCATTAAGTAAATTTTACAATTTATGATATTAAACATGATTCTCATATTTCAGTCAATTGATTTTCAAATAAAATATAATTTATGTATAATTCTTGATAATTTATAATATAATGTTAAATAATATGATTATTTCTATACCCAAACTGGAGCTGACTTCGTGGGTTTATTCCGGTCGAATCCGTTAGAGTTATGGGGATTAGAGTTATGGGGAGATTTTTCGTGGTAATTGAAGATGACATTGTGGGCTTTCCAACGGTATTCGAAATCGGGGGTATTGGTGGTCGAAAATTGCCGCAAACTCGCCCAAAAAATCTGAAAATTTGGGCAAATTTTCAGATTTTCGGTAGCCGACTTCGTGGGTATATGCCGGCCGAATCCCTTGAAGTTATGGAGAGAGTTTTTGTGGTAATTGAAGAGGATATTGTGGGCTTTCCAACGATATCCAAATCCAGTGGTCTTGGTGGTCGGATGTTGTCAGAAAATAGTCGCAAAACTCGCTCAAAAAATTTGAAAATTCAACGACCGTTTGTGAAAGAAATTTAAACGTCGGTGATCATTTCTGTAAATTTTAAATTTCAGTGATCATTTTATGATTTTTAAATAATTTTAATGACCATTTGTAAAATTAATCTTTTTACATAATCATAACTGAGAATAAAACGTCAACTCAGTGTTTGCGGGACAGAGTAAAATGGGATTTTCAAAGTCAAAAATGCCTTTTGTTTGGGGGGTCATAACCAATAATTTGTATTGGCAAAATATAAATTTTTCATCTGGCCAATGCCAGGGAGACAAGTTTCTCCCTGGTAGTGTACAAGGGAAAAATCCCTTGTAAGTGTATCATAGTGAGAGAATAATGCTGATTGAACATGCTCAATAACATGTCATTTTTTGATGGACTGATAACAATTTTTAATTGGCAATTTTTTGTTTAAAATTTTTTAACTGTAAATAAAAATTTGCCAAGTGTATGTGTGTTACAAAGCATGTCATTGAACTATTTTTCAAACAGAAATGATAGTAGGAATTGATGTGGGCTGTACAACCATTTGTTTAGGTTATTAGACAAATTTTCGATAAAAATCGTAATTATGATTCTCCCAAAAAGCATGGTTAAAATTAATCGTTAAATTTGATTTCAATTTTTAGGAAATTTTGATAAAAAATAATTAAAAAAAAGGGAGTTTGAGAAAAAAAAACTATTTTAAAAAATGAAGGCCAAATGAAGGCTAGTAATGTTTTCCATCCTCGAGAAAATGAAAAAAAAAAAAAAGAGAAAACAAAAATTAGATCGTCAAGTTTATCTTTTCGATTGTTACAAAAGTGGAAAAAAACCTAGATCCAAATGCATAAAGACGGTGACGTTTTTAAAGAAAAAATTTGAATGCTTTATAGTCCTTTTCTTTTATTTTAGTAACTCCAGTTCAAACAATTACACTAGTGGTCACTCGATCAACAATATTGACGTTAAATCCTACATGTTAGTATCAAATGCCGACGTATTACCAAATGATATTTTCATATTACGTCAATGAGCAAAATTCATTGTTAAAGAAACATGGATTTGCCATACAATTTAAGCTCAAAATTCTGAACGAAACTAAAATCGCATTTTGTTTTCTCATGTGAACGTGTTTAATCATCAATTCCCATTTTTCCAAATTTGTTAACTTGATGTAATGAATAACATCGTAAGTGACATGCTAGCACTTAACGACATCTAACTACGATTTAACGTTAATTTTTTAGTCGAGTAAACTATTCGCTAAAATTACAAATCGCAAATGCACGGGACACGTTCAAGTAATAAAGTGGACTTGTGAGTCTAGATTGTCGATCCATCGAAAAATATTTACTTAATTACACATTAGTTAGTTTAGTTCTAACAATGTAACGCACAATAAAATATAATTTGAAAAATAATGAAAATAACTAAAAACTTTACAAAATAACAAACCTGAAATTAGGGAAAATTGGGAGGATAAAGTAGTTAAAATTTATGATTTCACTTAACCTCCACTTAATTAAGTTCTTCACAAGCAAATTAACAAATTACTCATTTTGTATGTTAGACCCAATTTTCCCATTTTAATTAATTATCTTTCTCGAGCAAAATTAGTCATAATCAGTTGATTTAACCTACTATATATTTATGCAGATTAAAACACATCAAATTGTGTTAAATCTTTATGAAAATAGCACAAAGTTTCACCTAGTGTTAAGAGTATATCTTTATCTCCTACAAGAATCTAGTGTATTTACTATTTTGTCTAAAATGCAAAATATTTTCTCAACCATTATACAAATTTGATGGCCAAATTATTTAATGGCCAAATAAATGAAAAACATTTAATCAAATAATAAATACACATAAAAAATAAGTACTTGAATATTAAAAAGTAAGTATTGAAATCAACAAAGTCAAGTTAAGCTAAATCAATCATCCCAACATTAAGAACTTAGAACATATTCAAGAGACTATTTAAACATGAGATACTCTCTATTTTAAAGAGTCAATATTTAAAATTATATTATAAGAGACTCTTTAAATTAACATTTTAATTTAGAGAACCAAATACACTTTATATAATTAAATACATTCAAAGTGTTTTAAATTTGAATGTAGGAAAACAATAAAAAAATCTAAAAAAAAGCTAATTAAAATAAAAGATAAAGAAAAATAATAAATATTTTTTGTGAATAGTAAAATTAAGTGTTAAAATATAAAGAACTTCAGTATTTCAAAATTTTTATTATCTAAATTTATAGATACTTTCTAAATGATAAAATATGCTCTTTAAAAATAAAGAGTCTTTTGGAAATGCTCCGTTAAGTTAAATGAATCATCCTAATATTGAGAACTTGGCCCGTTTTATACATTTGATAAAAAAAAAAAAGTGAGAATATTTATGACAATACATTACAAATTTGAGATAATTATGGATAAAACAAGATTATAAAACCCGTCTTTTGGTAGGATTCTTGAAGGATTGTTTTTTATTTCCTTAAAATTTCCCCGTTTGACCCTCATTATTTTTCATTAAATTATTTTTCATTTTTCTTTCCCTTCTTATAAACCACAAATTCTCTAATAAAATAATATTACACGTAAACTCAAAAATCATTCTTCTTTTAAAATTTTTTTTCTCCCTTATATGTCCCCTATTTCTTCCCCCAAAATGCAAAGAAAAATGAAGAATGAGGATAAAAGGCAAAATTTTCAATTTTAAAACCCTAAAAAGGACCCAGGAATTTTCTAAACAACCCCCAAAATTTTCGGACAAATGCCAAATGGACCCCAATCGTAAAGGAGAGGTGCGTGCCTTGGCTTCTCTCAAGCGCACCCCTTGAGCGGCTTCTGCTCTCTGTAGCCTACTGAGCCGCGAAGGCGCTCGCCTTTCTTAGAGCCAGGCGCGCACCTTATCTCCTTTTTTCTCTTTTTACAACTGTAGTCCTCACTTATTTGCACACCTAATCCTTCAGCTTTTATCTTGTTCAATTTGATCCTCGAACTTTGACTTCATTTCAATCACGCCTTTCATAAATTGCATACATGGTCCCTCAACTTTCGAACTTTAGTCCCCATTTTAGATTTTTGTACAATTTCAATCATCTCTCTCTCTCTCTCTCTCTCTCTCTCTCTGCTTGTTTTCCTCCAATGGAAGATTTCAACCTAAAAAAAAGGCAACAATTGCACAATTATGAGTAGAAATTCGCTCATTTCATCAATAACGAACTCATTTTAAGCGTCCAAAAGTGTATATAAAAACACACTAAGCAAGAACAATTCATATAATATTTAGAAACTTGAGTGATTTCAATGATCATTGGCATAAGTACTCAAAACTTTAGTCACCATTAAGTAATTTTTTTTATACGGGGTATTGAAGTCAAATGAATAGATGATGAAATTCAAATTTCATCTCTAATGCATTCTATCTATAACTTGAGTTTATGTAATAGGAGAGAAAAAATAACAAACATGATAAATAAAAAATAAGAAGAGACAATATGAGAAACACCTCAAGAACTTTATGATAACACTAGAGCAACATTCTCACCTTTAAAATTCACACCAACCTCCCAATTTTTTATTTTGAGTATCACATACATCACTAACCACTTTTTAAGACATATATTATATAGTATGAGGCTGATACACCTAAAATGTCTCTGATTTCATTTAGCCATGTTCGGGCTCTATGAATTCCAAAATATATTTTTCTTTATCTTCTTTTCAGTCGCACATTTTTCAATAAAATAATATTAAGTGTAAGTTCAAAGATTTTCCTTCTTTTTTAACCACACATTCTTCAAAAACTAACTATTACAAGATGTTAGTTAGAAGCCAGTTAGTATAATCTACATCATCCTTCTGTACATCAATTTGTAAATCATGATGTACAAATAATATTATTTCACGCCAAATTCTAATTTTTTTTAAATAAGTTAAATTGGTGGTGCAGAAACCAGCTAAAAAAAAAAAAAAAAGATGAACTTTTGTTGGAAATTGGTAATTATAAAGTTGTTTTGATCAACTTTTGACTAGTATATTTATTTTCTCAAAACCAATTTCTAGTGAATGATGTTTATTAAGGTCAAAAGATGTCACTTGAAGTTGTTAAAACTTGATAAAATTGATGAGAAAGTGAAAAAAAAATCCAATTGAACGTAGGAAAACTAGAAAATAAAAACACTATATAGCTCAAGTTTGACACTTGAGTTTGTAGCAGGCCCAGATTGTATATATATTTATTGAGAAAATAATATTTAATTCTATTATTTTTATTAAATTAAATAATATATTTTGATTATATTATCTATTAACTTCATTTCTTTTTTGTGCGTGAGTAATGTTCGACTTTTGGAAGGTGACTTTTTTAAACTTGTTTACTATCTAAACATGTTGTGTTGTTCACGACACAACTCAGCTTCTAGAAGGTGACGATTTTATAAACCTGTTTGTCTTAACAGTTGTTATTCATAGAGGTTGTGTCAATTCAAAACATAACTTTTTAGCAGTTGTGCTATTTGCACATGACTTTCCAGTTTCTATAAATTGACTCCTAAATCATAAATTTCATCAACTCCAAATTTTCTTTTGCTAAAATAATATTCATATCTTTCCTACATTATTCCGTGTTCTCCATTTCAATCTCGAATATTATTTTCTTGCATATTTAAGACATTTTCAGGTTCAGAGAGATCATAACATTAGTAAGTTCGTTGGACAAATATTTGGAGTGCTCCTATTATAAATCTATATCGTTATATCTTGAAAGACGAGCGTTGGAGAATCGTCGCACCAGTAGAAAGATTATTATCTTAAAGAGAAATAGTCGAACTTTTACCTTAATCATTTCAATTTTTTCAACATTGTTTTCTTCTATTTGAATTTTAAATAAGTTGAAATTCTGTCCAAATTTTTACTTGCGGAAAGGTCAACATTTGAATATATTTATGCACTATAATTATTAATTTTTCCAACATCCTTAACGTTGAGGGCTAAAATTACTGTCAACATAAAACAAAGCCAAAGGCAAAATTGGGATGGGAGCATCATCACTCCATGTAAGCCAGCCTCAATGATGTTTATTCTTAGTGGGCCTTTTCCACTCATTTTCTTTTATTCAATTTAATCCTTTTAACCAGTGACACCATACGATCTGTATGCCTAATCTTAATCATTCATCCACCAATCTTAACCATTTCTTGTCCCTACATAATATACTATATAATATCGTGTCATTGTGTGTGTAATATTATGATTGACGGGGACCAGTGCCCTAAAACTAGTGTTTCTTAGCAAAACTGATTCTTTTTAGGGTTAAAATCTAATTCGTCTGTGACTTTATACGATGCTCGTAAATGGTCAATGAACTTTGTTAAGTGATAAATCATACATCTAATACAAATAAAAATAAAAATATAGATTTATGTATAAGGATTTGTGATACTCCTCTAAATAAGGTTGATCGTTTAAGAAGTAACTCAAGTCTTTATATGATATCGAGCGTATTAAAACTAAAAAATGAGCACATAAATTTCAAAATTGACATGCTCAAACGAGCCACCAACTTGTAGGATATCAGAGATGTTTAATTAAAATTAAATCAACCATCCCTTCAAAATCTCAATAAATGTAAATAAATTTCAATACACTTAGTCCTTATTTGACAACCATTATTTGAAAACTATTTTTTTCACATACTCATTTCAATCACACATTCACACAATAAAATATTATGTTCGTAAATTCAAAAAAATTTCTACTTTTTGACTATACATTCTTTTAAAAATCACCGTTCAAAACTTATTTTTTCCAAATAATAGTTGTCAAATAGGGGCTAATTTTGATGATCTAATCTTATAACGATCATGTCCAATTACCCTATTCGACAAAAGATCCAGGTGACGTGATCGTCAACATTGCCCAATTACACTTTTTTCCATATATAGTTATTGCTCTACGCATGTATTCTCTGTCCACCCTCCCTTGTTGACTTAAGCATTGGAGGTGTGACGAGCCACCCCTTATCACTTGTGTTTTAGGTACTATGAAGCTAAACTCGAGATCGAGCAAATCATGTCAACTGAGGTTGGGCCTATCATATCATATCAAATTCAGGCTCTATTGTGAAAAGTGGCGACGATACCAAATTTCTCTAATACCAAATTGTTAAGAGATTATAGTCACAATATGAAATAATTGATCACATGAACACATTACTAAACTAATTTGTAGAGAATGAAAATTTTATTATAATATGGAAAAAATATAAAGATTTTGTATTTATAAATATATAGCAAACAATCCAAGTCCTAAAAGTTGATTTGTAGATGAAATAGAATGCTCAAAAATTTCCTTATCTTGATCTTTTTAATTCCAACTCGACTTCCAAATAGATTTTCAACTAGAATTTGTCATATAGATTTCGAATAGGATTCCAAAAACATTTCAAATAGAGTTCTTCTTAATGTACAATAAATTAGAACTCTCAATTATCTTTAATAAAGAATTCGGGTCACACCAAATTCTAACAATCTCACGAATTCCACAGCAATGAACAAATTTCAAAGAAAAATTCTCCATCTGGAGACAAATTTCACCGTAAGGAATAAAGTTGAACGTTTCAATGAAAAAACACAAACGTACTTCTCCCTAAAAAAATTCCAACTAAAAAAATTTTCCACCCCCGCTACCCCAAATAAGGGGCAAAAATAATATAATGATCATCAAACAAAGTTGAAAAAAGTCCTGTAACAGAATCACAATTGAATACATCAAAAAAGATCTTTGTTAGAATAGAAAAGTGTAAACTGTATAAAAAATTTAAGCCTCATCAGGTTTGGAGTTGTAGTCAGATATAAGTAGAAACTAGCTATCACTACTAGCATCTTCTGCAATATTTGCTTCTCCTAAAATTTCTGGTTGTTGATTTGAAGTTGATTTGTTCTACAATTTATAACAAGGGTTTACCGAGTGCCATTTTTTCTTGTAATAATTATAAATTTGAAGTTAGATTTTGACTTGTCCTTGAACAACCACCATCAAGAATGAGGCCATCTCCATGACCTTCAAATGTAACAAGATGCTTCATAATCTCCTTTAAATATAAAGCATCATAGACTTTTTTTTTTATGGTAAGAGTACCACGACTATATAAAATCGTGTCTCTAAAAGACATATATGAAAAGGACAATGAACATAATAAAATCAATCCCAAATCTTCTTCATTTTATTTGACCTCCAAGATCTCCAAATCAATGACAATTTCCTTAAAAGTAGCTAGATGATCCACAATAAATGTACCTTCTGTCACACGATGAAAATATAGACGTTGCTTCAGATGCAACTTGCTACTAAGACACTTCGTCATGCATAATTGCTTCAAATTTAACCATAATACAGTGACTGACTTCTTACTAAAGAATATTATTTGAAAGATGAAGATGTATTTGAGATAGCATCTTTCGATCCTTCTGTTGTTTTTCCTTCATAGACCAAGTTGTGGGCAACTTGTCAAATCTCAACAACGCGCCGTCCAAATTTATCTAAGCGAGTACTGCTTGCATCTTTACCCATCACAAAGAGAATCTTGTATTGCGATTTAATAACGGAATATCATACTTCATTGTTGTTATCACGAAAAATCTCGATCTTTTCAAGAATTTCAACACTAAAAGCTCTGATATAAGTTTGTTGTGAAAAGCGAAGATGATACCGAATTTCTCCAATACCAAATTGTTGGAGAAAATAAGAGATTGTAACCACAATATGAAGTAATTGATCACACAAATAAAATAATTTGCAAAGAATGTAGATTTTATTATAATTTGGAGAAATAATACAAAGATTTTGTATTTATAATTTGTCTAACTTAATTTAAAATACAATGAAGAGCTAAATATATATAAGAAACAATTCAAGCTCTAGAAGTAGAGTTGTAGATGAAATAGAATACCTAAAAGTTTCCTTATTTTGATCTCTTCAAGTTTAACACAAATTCCAACTCGACTTCCGAATAGAACTTTAACTAGAATTTGTCAAATAAATTTCGAATATGATTCCAAAAGCATTCAAAATAGAATTTTTCTTAATGTACACTTTAATTAGAACTCTCAATTATCTTCAATAAAGAATTCGGATCACACCCAAATTCTAACAGACTCATTAATTGTACATCTTGTTCTCTCCTTTCGCAATTCACTTTCATGTATTATCAAGTACAATTTCTGGTAGCATAAAAAATCCTACCAAAAGTCATGATCATAGCATGTACATGATGTTCCAACCAAAAGTGCTTCAATAACCGTCCTCCTTGCGGAGTTCCCCAAACCCCCTCAAGTTTTCCAAAGGTATTTTAAGAACTCGTACAGCAAGTCTCTACTCTAGTTCAAACTTTCGATGCCTAGGCCATGCCTCGGGCCCAGAACAATCTTGAAGACACTAGACCCTCGAGTTCAAGCATAGCCCCATATTTTACGAGCTTCGCTCTCTTGCTTTATCTGATTTTTTTACTCTTTCTATTTTTTATAGTACTTACATATTGATAAATTTATATACCTTGTCAATATATTTTGGTTGCATCTATAGGTCCTTTGAACAAGATCATATGTTATCAGAGAGATTATAAGGTTAGACTTGGTTTCACGAGATGCCTTTCTTCTTA
>CAIGRN010156207.1:0-14191 GCA_903798345.1 Fraxinus anomala
TTTGGTGTTCAACTTATAATGATGATTATATTGGAATGATAATAAATCCATGTGGGTGTGTAGAGCAAATATGGAAATATCGAAAACGAAACGAGAAGAATAAAATGGAGGAGTTGAAATTTTTGCCTGGGCGAGCAGTCGCCCAATCTTGTTTTCAATAACCTGAGGCCAAAACCTTGGCAACCGTTGGGTTTGAAATTTCTAATCTGTTTTTGGTATCTTTTCATGAAAAAATTCATCTTTTCACGAACCTTTGAAGTCTTTTGTGGTGTATGAATGAGAATATATATATATATATATATATATATATATATATATATATATCATTCGTCAAAACAATAATTAACCACCAACAATTGAGATCATTCCATATTAAAAAGATTTATTTTGGTATTTTTACATGTTCAAACATAATTTTTGTTCTATAAATTTTGGAAGTAAAATGTTGGTGCTTAAATGTTTTCATTTTTAGAGCTTGATCAATCCTATAAACAATTTGTCAAAAATCCCTTAAAGCATAAAAAAACAATCGTATAGGGGGTAAATGTCGTTTGAGGATAACAATCTCATGTTTTAACCTTTTTATCATATTTTGACGTTCTTGATTCTTCTTTTTGTTTTCTTCTCCACTTCCCTTGAACGACAATATTCCAACAATCCTTTGTAAAGGAGGAGAAGAGATAATAATGATTGAAAATGGAGGATTTTTTAATGGATTAGTCTGTGTATTTGCTGCTATAATTTTTAATTTTGACTGAAAATGGTGAGCAATAATTAGGCGTGGCGGTGGGTAAGAATAGTAGCCAAGACTAATTTGGGTAGTGACATTGCTGAGTGGATATATGTAAGTGTTATGCATTAGGTCCAATAAGTTTTGGATATAAGCACTTTTAATATATATATATATATATATATATATATATATATAATCGAAGCATATTTATAGCAAGATCTATTATTTAATTGAATTAATATTTTAATAAATTAAATAATAGAATTCGTAGATTCAATTTTTGGTGATTTGTTAATGACAAGGAGTTCTGATTGTGAGATACAAATTACATATGACTTAATCTTAAATCGTCTGTGATCGTATGTAATAACGAGATATGCATATTATTATTATTATTGATAGAGTATCACGTGTGACATTTCTTACTTGTGAAGTAAGTAGTTGATCTCACAAGTGAAGTGTGGTGACACTTGAATTAACACGTAAATGTTTGGTTATAGAACAAAACATTGGAGACTCGCTGGAGATTCCACATGAATAACTATTTGAGTGTTGTGGTTAATCTCTAATGTTCGGTAGTGAAATTGGTCATTTGACTTAGTCATCATAGTGCATGATTTGTTAATCACAAGGAGTTCTGATTGTGAGATACAAATTACATATGACTTAATCTTAAATCGTCTGTGGTCGTATGTAATAACGAGATATGCATATTATTATTATTATTGATAGAGTATCACGTGTGACATTTCTTACTTGTGAAGTAAGTAGTTGATCTCACAAGTGAAGCGTGGTGACACTTGAATTAACACGTAGATGTTTGGTTATAGAACAAAACATTGGAGACTCGCTGGAGATTCCACATGAATAACTATTTGAATGTTGTGGTTAATCTCTAATGTTCGGTAGTGAAATTGATCATTTGACTTAGTCATCATAGTGCCTTATATGAGGATACTCATACTTTGGTGATGTTGGATGTTGCTCTGTTNTCATTTGACTTAGTCATCATAGTGCCTTATATGAGGATACTCATACTTTGGTGATGTTGGATGTTGCTCTGTTAAGGGTTGCTAATACGGCATCATTCGGGTATGTCAAGATCCATAGGAAGGTTGTAAATGATCAATAGAGGATTCGTTACTCTTAGATATACATTTCATTCAGTTAAATTGATAATGAAATCCTTAATCAAAGTGTACTCATAAGTTGAAAAGGAGTTTTCGATTTATATTGACTTAATAGTGGGATGAAAGATATGATCAATAATTGAGATTGACACATATCCATATCTTATAATTGATCGGATCATATTGACGAAGAGATTATAATTTCACAGTAAACAAATAAGTTTGGTTTGTCACATTTTTCGTCACATTTATTGTCCTGACATATTGCTAGATGTCAATTTGTGACGATGAGTGTGAATTGGTGATAAATTAAAAGGAGTATTTTAATTTTATTTTTAATTTATCGATTTTGATTAGATAAAAAGAATAATTAATGTCATTAGGCATTGTAATCGGAAACCTAATTAGGTGGTGACATTGTGATCGTGACCCATAATTGTGAGATATGTGATGGTGACATCATATGATTTGTGACAAAGTACGAAACTGTAATACATAAATTGCATGTTATATGACTGTGAATTTTGAAATTTTTTTACAAGTTTGTTATATTTGATATTGTATTCTTAAACATTTGTAGTTGATTATTTGCCATTTACAATTAGAATTTTGAAATATATTGGGCTGTGTTAATTGCTTCAAATATACTAATTAATTTATATAACTACTAAAATTATATCACATTTTATTTACAAATGAATTATATAATCACACCGATTTGTAAGGAATTATCCCCATTTCATAAAATCATCCCATAATTAATGGAGAAAATTTAGGTGCCAACACAATCCTCCATTTATGAGTGTCATTTTCTGAACTATTTTCTCTCTCAACGTAGAAATTAAATTGATCATCCATCGTTGATACTAATCAGAACATTTCTCAAATTACGCAATAAGTCAAATTTTAATTCTTTTTGGATTTTAGAGAGAGATCAATCACATCATCATCACCTTAAATTATCAATTTGCCTATAATTTCCTCCTAGCTTCAATTTTTGACTTTGTAGAATTGGAGAAATTTCTCTTGATCACCGACTGCCATTACCGACATGGTGTAATCTGCCTTTAAATTGAGAAAATATGTGTAATTGGCCTTGTGAACCTTGTTACGTGACCCATAGAAAAAACAATACAATAATTATTTTAATTTCTGTTTTTTGAATTTATAAAATATTCCCAGTATTTTAAAACTGTGACAGAAAAATGGAAGTACACCTAAAGAACCTTTATAATTTCGAGTATTCCAAACAATTACTTAATGGACAATAATAATACGGGAAAAAAAAAATCGTAACTACCATTTTTTAAAATTATATTTTCAGTTTTATCAAATTTTAATCTTTTTTCATAATTCAAGTCTTAATTCAATTTTTTTCTTATATGAAAATATATTATGACTGATTTATATAAGATAAGGATGTGACTTTAATGGTAGGTTATTAAAGGATGATCTCTCTCTCTCTCTCTTTTAAAAAATCTGCTTTCAGTTATTGTCTTCCTCATATTAACGTCTTCGAGAATTTAAAAAAAAAAAGAAAAAAAGAATAGTTGCTCCGTGAATTCATAATTTCCTCCACATGTTTTTTGGTCATAACTACTATTTTACATGTTACACTAGGTCACAACAATCATTTTGTTCACGATAGGAAGGAGTTTGAAAATTAAAATTCATAAATCTATGTTTGTATCGTTTAGTAATTTATGACTATAATCTTGTAACTCTGTGTGTGTTGCTTCTTGCGAACATTATGAGATTCATATTAAAAATTTTATGTGACTATCGATACTTAAAGTAGACCAATTATTTTGTAAAATAGAATTATTGCACAATTCATATTGTTCACAAGACTGTGATATATGAGACTTGTGAAATTGTGACATCGATATTAATGTGATTCTACTTGAGTGAGTGTAAAATTGTGGCTTAATAATTTGTGAGATAAAAATGAAATTCAATAATTTTGACCTCTTTAACTTATTCATGCGATCTTTGTACCTATCACAAATGAGTCTCCCTCCAAATAACCCTATTTGACTCTTTTTGAAACAAAATAATTATTTCTCATACTTATTTTCAACCACGCATTTAAATAATAAAATATTTTGTGCGTAAATCCAAAATTTTCGACAATTAATATGATTGTTAACAAAATAAAATGCATATAAAAATATTTCTTAAAACAAAATACTTGATTTTTGAATAAAAAAAAAATACTTAATTTCTATAATGAAAACTTAAAAACATGGATCCTCTAATTTTCTCATAATAATAAGCCCAATTCACATAGTGA
Source organism: Fraxinus anomala (assembly GCA_903798345.1). Lineage (NCBI taxonomy): Eukaryota > Viridiplantae > Streptophyta > Magnoliopsida > Lamiales > Oleaceae > Fraxinus > Fraxinus anomala. The sequence continues at coordinate 4,157 of CAIGRN010156207.1, forward strand.
CTATGCCCATAGAATAACTAATGTGTACTAGATTTTGAAAGTGACACTATGGCTGGACCCACTATGACGGTATGCATATGAGCATGATAACACATTGAATTAAGGAACAGTACAAAATTAAGGTAGTTAGAAAATACAATTTCAAAATTAACTAATATGTTTTAAAGTTTCAAAAACTAGGTCATAATTAAATTAAATTTAAGTAATTAAAATATATCATTAATATTAATTAAATATATTATTAAATATATTAAGGCCATGTTTCGAATCAAAATCAAATTTTAATCTAAATCAAAGTCAAACAATCAATATTAACCATATCTTTAATGGTTCCACAACTTTTCAACCACACATTTCAAAAACTTCTATCACAATTTACTAAAAATATAATTTTAATCAACACCAAACACCAACTAAAGTTACAATATTCTACAATTTATGATCACAGTTACTTATTATTCACAATAAGAAAATGTCAGTCACAAATTACAAATTTCATGTCACGACCTATTTATCTGTCGCAAATTATTAAAATAATTGGTCACACAATATTTTTCGATCACAAATCACAAATTTAATAGGTTACATCTTATTTCACGATTATAAATTATCAAATTAATTAGTCGCAACTTAATAAATTATGAACCATGATTACAAATTTAGTCACAATCTCAATTTTTTGATTACATATTATTCATTGATAATAAGTTATATATTTTATCAGTCAAATTTTATTTATTGATCACAATTTAATAATTTTATTGGTCATATATCCAAATAATTGATTACAAATATGTTTTCATCCCATCCCATCTCATCTCATCTCATCTCATCCCACCGCACCCAACCCCACTTCATAACCACCACCACCACTTGCACCACTATTTGGACTCTATTTTTATAAAAATTCATTGTTTTCAATATTCATTTTAAAGCACACATTTTCTTATAAAATAATTTTAAACGTAAATCGAAAACTTTTCTTTATTTTTTAACCACACATTCTACCGAGCCCAAACAAGGGCTAAATATGACCACCACCTCACCATTGCCAGAAACACCATCACCTCACCATCGCCAGCACCGCCACCTTACAACATACACCAACACTACCACCGTCACCTGTACCACCACCACCACCACCACCACCACCACTACTGTTACACTTTTGCCAGCGGGGCCCGAAACATGGCCATGTGGTAGCCAAACGTAGACCCGTACTCTACGTAATTCTCCCCATAAGACAACTCCGAGCAAATCCTTATGAAAGACCGAACCTATACGCTAGAGGTTGAACTCAATTGCAGAAACCTAACCCCCAATTGAGGAGCAAAGTTGTTATGGGCTTAGTGGAAGATCTTCTTTTACATGTGATAAGAGACCTCGACTGTCCGGATGATGCGACGTGTTTCTTCATCTAACGTTTCTTATTCATCTTCTTCCACTATGAAAACAGACTCATTGTGCCATTCCAAAGGTAATGTAAGTTTAAACTCTCAAGCTACAACTTTGCTAACTATATCTCTCACTTAAATCTCCCAAAGCTGAACCATTTTTATATACAAGAGGCTCATATCTTAAGCATATCACACACTCAAACACTTATATCATCAACCGACTTAACCGTTGGAGTGCACACGACCAATTCTACCACCACGGGGAAGGCCACATGTGGCAACGATTTGTTCTTGTGTGCAGGAATTAGTTTATATGGACATAAGAGGCATTGGGTATCTGTTAGCTACATTGGAGGTAAAAAAATCGAGGTCAACAGATTGGTACCGTTTGACACTATAACCACGAACATCCTTGTGGAAAATGCTACTAAAAATGTATCATAACTTCCATTTGAAAAAAAAGGTTTTATTCGTGAAAGAAGAACAAGTGGAAGTCCCAGAGTACTATTGCTCATGTGTACCATATTGTAGCTCAAGTGATAATCCACTGGAAGAATGAGCATGTCCAAAGTCATATAAACCCCGTAAATCTCCTATTTTAAATAGACCTTGTTATCCATTTCTAGCAATGATGACACTCGAAGAAGAATGAACGTCTCTAAAAAAGAGATTATCCAGACTAATGTTATCCACCATAGATCCCATTATCAGCATCATCGAGACTTTGGGACAAATGCAAGATTGGCGAGGCAGATGGAAACAATGGTTGTAAGCATGGGGAGCATGTCGTAGTATAATGTTGCCATGCAACAGCTTCTAATGCAAATGCATGGACATGGAGGCTATAAAATTCCCCTCAACATGCCTCAATAAAAAGCTTCCTAAACATAAGAGGAAGAAGTGCACAGTCGAAGTGCTCATTCTCGAAGTCAAATGGAGCATTTGCATAGGCAAAGGAGATCAGAAAGTCCTGCTAAAAGAGAAGTAGGGTGGATGTGTACACTAAGTACATATCGAGTCGACTTGAGAATGAGATGCCCCAAATGGAGGATAATTTTTCTCCTGAGTATGAACAAGAGTAAAGACCTTAAAGATTCACAAATTTATTTCATAGGATTGGTCTATCAAGGCCTAGAAATATGCCTTAGCAACAACCTCCTACATCAATATATCATGAGAATGTACAAGACCATGGGCCCCCAACAAGTCCCTCCGCCTAGAAATAGGTATAAAATAAGGGCAGCAAAGGCTTTAAGGAATCAAGCAGGACCTTCTCAATCACCCAGATACCAAGCTAATGAGGAGGATTCAGATGGGCCATGTAGGTCCATAAGTTGGATGATGATGATGATGATAACCTCCCATTTTTCACAAGAATTAAGGAATGCCTATGTGCCTAAACACTGCGTATCCCCAAAGATTCCCAACTACGAAGGAAAGGCAATCCAGCAAAATATTCATACGAGTTTGAGAGACGCCTCACCAACATTAAAATGCAGAGCCTTCCATCTTACTCTCGCTGGAGCAGTAGAAGTTTGATATAGCTGAATGCCTACAGAAAGCATCAGAAGTTGGCCGATCTTAAAAAACATTACTGAAGAAATGACCTATTGTAAGAAGGTTACGGATTGAGAGGCCCTTTCAGCTTTGAGATGATGTCTTAATATAAATATACTCCTTTGAAGAGATGTGCGAAATAGGAATCCAACCACTTATGAAGCATTGGTGGAAATGATGAGAAGTTAAATTGTTAATGAAGAGTTGATTAATCACTACAATAGAACTTCTATAGGGCTCCCTCTTCTCCAAAGGCAAAAAAAGAGGCATAATATCCCATTTGGTAGATCAATAATTGACACGGGATAGACAAGCAATTGTCTTTACTTCTGGATAGGCACTAGCTACAACCACACTAAATGATATACATTCATTAGCATACAAAGAAATAGAGCCTAGTATCTTACGATAAATGACTCCTTCAGGGAGGAGGAACAGAGGCAGAAGTAGAAATAGTGAACCTAGAAATAGGCCCTATTGCACTTATCAACACCCATAGACATAACACAAGTGATTGTATGTCCATACCTCAACACACTGGAAGATATACTTCTTGTACTCCTAAGAGGGATGATCGTCATATACAAAGGGACCCACCATAACCTAGGCATAAACAACAAGCTAGGAGAGAAAAAGCTAAGAGATACCCTGGGTAAAATTCCCTACATTAACTAAGAGACGACGAAAAGATAAGGCCCAAAAAGTGGACAAAGGCAATAAAGGGATTCCCCAACAGACGTGGATAATGCACCTCTTAAAGAAATAGATACTATTATTGGAGGTTCCCATGTTTGAGGAGAATCCAGAAACGCTCAAATGAATTATGCCAAGGACGCTAAGGATCCCCCAATGACTAGTTATATAGTTAACAACCACCTTAATATAGATGGATATGTGCCACCCATCACTTTCACACAAGAAGATGCAACAGGTCTATACTACCCTCACTATGATGCTTTAGTGGTAAGAGTTGTTGTCGACTGAAACGGGTTGAAGCGAATGCTAATTGATAATGGGAACCCCGTTAACATCTTATTTGGTACCACATATGACAAAATATTAGTGGATCATGAACTTACGTCAACAACTTCTCTTCTTTACGAATTTACTGGCAAGAGCATTATACCAAGAAGGAAGATTACCCTTGTAGTAGGAATGGAATCTACTCATTTTGTAGCCCACAATTTAGTGAAATTCCTTGTTGTAGATATTCGATCTTCTTATTATGGGATATTAGGAAGACCTTTATTGAATGAGCTATAAGTAGTCACCTCTATCTATCATTTGTGCATGAAATTTCATACAAAACATGGCATTGTTGAAGTTCAAATCCAAGCCTCCAAATACAAGTTCTCAACAAATAAAGTCTTCAACAAATCTTGAAATCCAAGATCCAAGCTTCGTGACCACTCGTTTTCAAGCATTTGAATCATTAATCAGAGGATTTGCAGTTCTAAAGTCACAAGAAGATCAACCTCTACTTATTTTTCAAAAATACAATTTGTAATAATTTCTGTATTTTAATACACGAAATTTGCCGCATATATATGTATCCATACAATGCATGAAATTGATAGAATTTCACGTGGACCAAAAAAATTATTGTAATACACATTTTACAAATTTAATTGGAAGAATATACACGACCTTTGATCTTAAGTCGTGATCACGAATTTTTATTTTTCTTTCCCAAGCAAATGCTATGTCATGAGTTTCAAATATTTAATTTATTTTATTAAGAATGTACCCAAACGAACACGAAGTAATTCATTAGCACCAAGTACAATAATTTAATAAAAAAATAGTAACAATCAATACATGATGAATGACATAATTTGCATGTAATCAAACTCTTTTTTCTTTTAAGGCTATGAATTGACAATTAGCAATTACTTCTCATCAAATTGATTAAAATTTATTAACTTCACAAAAAAAGCTAAACATAATATTTGTGCATGAGACACATGAAAAAACATACTTTTATTTTAGACTGATTAGGGCACAACAATGTAGTAGGCCAACTAATGATGTTTTTCGAGATTTGTGCTATTTCGGGAGCACAAAATGATATTATTCGAGAATTAAAACTTATAATACGCTCTTCAGGAGCAATAATACAATTTTTTTAACATACTGTAATGTAAGAATTTGTGTTTTTTTTACGAGCAACAAAAATAATTCCTTCTTGAATAATGAAAAATAATCTAATATTCTTCTAAAATATTGATTCTAAATTTATACTCTTTCAAGGGTAATAATAAAATATTTCTTTAAGAATTTTGATATTTAAAAGTTCTTTTTCTTACTAAATTAAAATTTATATAAATTGTAATTCTCAATGAATCACGGCACAATATTTTTCAAGAGTATTGCTATTTAAATTTTATATTTCTTCAGGATCATTAACATATGTATCAAACTTAGACTTATATAAAGTTAATTTTTGAGACTAACACAATATTCTTCTAGAATTTTAATTTTTATAAAAATTTAATTTCTTCAGGAATATCAAAATACTTCTTTAATATTTTTGTAGTTAGGCTGTGTTTCTTCATAAATATCAACACAAATTTTTTCATATTAAGTCGTGCTTTCTTCAAGGACACAACGGGATAAATATTCTTCAAGAGTATAAATACAATATTCTTCTTGAATATTGACTTTATAAATACAATATTCTTCTTGAATATTGACTTTAACGATTCATAGTAGATTTCGAGCTAAACAATACAATATTTAAATTTATGCTCTACATGAGCAACAATATAATATTCTTCTAGAATATTTATATAACGTGGGTTACGTTTCTTCGAGAACATCAATACCATATTTTTTAAAAATAAATATAATTTAAGTTGTGCTTTTCATGAGTATTGAGATCGTGGGAATATATAATCAAAAGATTTCACAAATAAAAAATATATGAAAAAGGGATTTTAAAGATTAGACTTACTTGAATTTAAAAGATTTAGAGAATCTTGAATAGTCGACAAATTTCATATTTTTCAAAGATGTAAATTTGAAAAAAGTCTCATTTCACGTAGCCATTTTTCATGAATGAACTGCTGGATTTTGATACTAACCAATGAATTTGAAGAACAACGGGCTGTGAACATGTTGTCAAAAGTTTTTGACGATCAGACTTCAAAACGATGAGATATCAGCGTTTTAATCACAACTGCGCAGGCTGCCCAAATCCTACACATTTCTGTATTGTTGAATTTTCTCTATAATTTTTGATAAGCTTCTTCATACTGATAGTGTTATAAATTAGAGAAAAAATAGAAGAAAATAAAGAAGTTAATAGACTTTTTTGTGTGTATTTCATTGAAAATCAAATACTCAAATTTATAGGGAAGAATTAAGGCTGCAATGGATACAATGGTAATAATAGCTGGAGTTGTACGAGCATAATTATCATTCACTAATAAATATGTTATTTACAATAAAAATGAAAACGTAAATGATTGTCATATTTAGTACCTTCCAGTCGTACGTGCTACGCTAGATTTGGGTACCCATTGTTATGATAATATCTAAAAGGGTACGATATCGTGGAGAAGTAACAAAGTCATGAGAAAATATCTTTTTGAGAATTTAGTCTAGATTTAATTAAATCTGACTCTAATTGACAAACACAAAATTCAAATTTTTGGATGCTTTTATTGTCTATTCTACGAAAATAAGCAAAAATTGTATAAGTTGGCTTTAGAGAAGAATTCAAAGATGAGAAAAGCACTAGGAATCCAACTCCACATATTAATTCGTCCAGTTCTTGCTCATAGTGACTATCGATTATCCAATAATTTATCTAACAATCTCTCCCATGTAAGATTAGACCTATTTTAATTTAAGAATATTCCTACGAGAATTCTAACATATAAAAGTACACTAAAATTAGAACCTATCGTGTTAAATAGTCCGTCCCAAGATCAATTGAATCTATCATCACATATGACACGACAATAACCCTATCCCGAATTCAAATATGCAAAGATGCATTAAAATACAGGTACATCAATTGCTTTTTATTTCTAATGCCTATTTAACTTTACACTGATTGTTTATCACATGCTATCGTTAAACAAATTTTGCTTTTTAGGGCATGCATTGCATGCCGTAAATGCATGTGAACGACATGATGTAAATGCTCACGTTTTTTATAGTATACAATGTATGAAAAAAGGAATGGACGTCGTTACTTTACATTTTATGGCATGCTATTGCATTGCCATAAAATATGCCTCCTTTTACAGCGTACCCCTTTGCACGCCCTAAGAATCGATGTATCTTTTGCCATCTATATGCACATCGTAAATATTCATTTAATTTTTTTAAATTGTTTCGTCCAGAAATAGAATTAGAGACATCTTTCTCAAAAAACATATCTTTATTTTCTAATTCCTTTTTCTTCTGTCCACTAAGCACTTTTGACTGCTCTACTGAGTTTACCCCCACTGAAGACCTATGTTTATTAGGATCAGCTAGCTGATATGCACATTCCCCCCTTTTGTAAGCAAGCAGTTCCTTCATTTGTGTAGAAAGGAGAGATTCTTGGATGGAAGCATTCGACAGAGTCATCATCAATATAGAAACCTAGTTGCCTCTGCTAACAAAAGGATTCAGGATTGAAATGCCCATAAATACAATAATAAGTGATAAAACTAAAAACCTACTAGTGCTGAATGTAAAACTTAGAAGAAATCAAAATAAGAACACAAGATTTGTTTATGTTGAAGCCCCAAAGCTTCGGTGACCACTTCTAACACATAATCCTTTGTTGAGCGTCCATTTAAAATGGATAATGTTCCTTTTACACTAAAATGGCCAAAATGGTACCAAGGTCATAATCAGTTCTAGAAATAAAGATAAAATCACACAAGACTTATCTTCTAAACAAATCTGAAAGAATCGAGTTACTGTCCACCAAGAATTGCCAAAATCACACCACAAACCCTAATCTGAACTATCAATGAAGAGGAACATCATTCTCTCAACACATTTCACCAAGGAATCACCAAATATCAGAAAGGGAGAGATGATTTAGTATCTCGAATGAGTTTTTCGAGATAAGAAAGAAAACCCTAATCGAAAGGGTATTATTCTCTTAAAAACAAAAGCTAGATGAACTGAATGAAACGTCAGAAGCCAATGAATGGTTTTAACCCACAGAAAATTGGCCTACAGTGAGCCAAGTGTCCAGATCCAATTAATTGCACCCACTCACAAAGTTGCATTTTATAAAACACAACTTTATGCCAATTTTGGGAGCATACTTATCACACTTGTACTTTCACTTACAATCTCCACCTTGCCACCAAGAATTGGACTTCACTATAGTGCAAATTTGAGCATCATCAGCAATTTTAATTTCATTTGCTCTTTGTACCTGTACAATCAATTCAAAGAATTAATGGATAATAACTTCAAGCAATTGTTAGATTTACAAAGGTATTACTTTAGTCCCAATATCAAAAGGATTAAATTAATTTGTAATTTTCCCTATTTTAAGCATCTCCTTAGATATAATCTCTTATAAAATGATATTAAAATCAATATGTTTTGTTCTATCATGAAACATGGAATTTTACTTAAATATATTGCACTTTGGTTATTAGAAAGTAAGAACATTTTCATCAAAAAAATCAAGTTCACTCAGTAAGCCACTTAATCGCATCCCTTCTTTTATGGCATCAATGGCAACAATGCATTATATCTATCTTTAAGATATAGAAACTACCTATTTAAGTTGTGATTTTCAACTTATAAGAGTACCACACAAAGTATAAAAATAGAATAAAATTGTTCTCCAATTATCTGTTTCTGTATCTCCATCAAAGTTAGAATCAACGTACCCTTTTAAAGTTACCCCCTCTTTATTCTTTCTAAACACTGAACCTAGATCAGAAGTGCCCTTCAGGTATTTTAGCAACCATTTTATAGCATCCCAATGTTCTTCCCCATGGTTTCCCATAAATCTACTAAGTACAGTAATGTTATGTTCAAGATCAAGTCTAGTACATATCACATCAAATACATCAAAGATCCAATAACATTTGCATAGGAAATTTTAGACATTCTATCAAATTCCTCCTTAGTTTTAGGACAACAATGAGATGAGAACTTAAAATGATTAGCAAGAGGTAAAGTAACATATTTACATTAAACATGCAGGCAACAACTGGAAGGGGTTGGAGAGGCAGCTGTTACCAAATACTTAGAGCATTTTCATGAAATGGCTAAGTAGATGGCCCCAATTTATACTGGAGGAGGTCAAATACGATAAAGTCCTGAATAGGAAGGCTTAGCAGAATCCCTAGTTGAACTTAGCTTCAATAAGAGATGAGTTTTTCCTAGAAGAATCAGCCACTCCAGCGGAGGATGCCATAGAGGACTGTGTTGAAGATGTCGGGGAAAGCCAGCAGGAGCCTCAGTTGGATGATGCCACCACTTAGTGAATAGGCATTATTATTTTTCCAATTTCTGTTTTGTATTTTCTGAGGCCCTTGCTTCTTTTGTAATACCTTCATCTTATTATTGAATGAACTCTTTTGCTTCTCCTCGACAAATAATGAAACTTAAATTGATGACATATACTAAACTGAATCAATAATTCAAAGTTATTAATATTCTTGGACTGATGTGATCGTATATAATGGCCCAAATTGCCTCAACCGAAAACAAGAGAAATTATATTGATCAGCCTCGCATATTCGACAATATACTGAACTTGCTGAAGAAATTTGTAGTCTCGAAATAATTTCTAAGTACAAAAGGTTCAACGACAAGGCAAAATCCGATCTTATAATAATACCGGCCCAGTTAATAGTATATCCCCGTACCAAATGTAGCTCGTCCACAGGGTTCTTTTAACCAATGACATCAAGCATTTAATTGATGAGTAATTTGACTAGTAACTAGGATCAGTTTGTTCAATGTTGTACTTGTTGGGAATTTACTTAAACATGCGCAGCGGAAAATAAGCAATTTCAATTCCCATACAAGGATCTCCATTGTATTTAGATAGAAACTGTGATAGAAATTATACCTTTGATGATTTCTGCAAAGTCCTTTGCTTTTT
>CAIGRN010156214.1:0-10683 GCA_903798345.1 Fraxinus anomala
ATTTTGCTTTGCTGCTCTGCTTTTTCCGAATGGGCGCAGTTCCATATCCTTGAAAGTTTTATAAGTCCTTTTTGCCGGCTGAAATGCAAAAAGTAGAAATCTCCAGTTCAACTTATCAAAATCCTTTTCAAAATAAAGCATGATTATATTTTTCATTTTATTTTAGAGTTTTTTTCGCGATTTTTTGGAATGAGCTATTGTTGTAGGTACTCGTATCCTCCCAAAAGGTCCCTTTTTGTTCAAATGTCTTTGAAAATGAAGAATGATTGGAGTTTTTTTTATTATTATGGCTGGACATATTGATTTCTTGATTTTTTTTAAGAATTCAAAGTTTGTTGCAGGTTCTGGTGCCGATTGGTTTTGGTACAGATGAAATGGAGGCAGTGATAGCATAAATTGAAATTACCCAAACCCCATAGCCTATGGTTCCACCATATAATGTTTTGTTCAATGGCCTACTAAAGGTAAGATTGCTATTATTCTTTCTCTCTTTATTTGGGTACAATAAATTACAAATTTTGCTCTCTTTTATGCTTTTGACTTCCTGTTAACTTTTTCTTATCTAATTAGTATTATTTTAATAATTAATGTTGTTGTGTTAGTATATGAACATTGAGCTGTACACTGGTCTCACCTTGAACATGAGTATTATTCAGTACGAATTTTTTACATATTGTGTTCATTTATAAGGTTAGTATCTTGGTATGTTTAGTCAAGAACAACAAATAAATGACAACCCAAGAAGAGTAATTGCTTTTTGTAATCCTAAGTAGCTACAGTTATGAATTGCTCTGGATATGGATTATTATTTTTTATTAATTTTAGTAATAATTAGAGAAACTATATGAACCGAACTTCATTAAATATTGGTAATTGTCCCCCCTTTCTGATAAATCTGTTTGTGTTTAATTATATTTTTCTATCATTTCTCCGCAAAAATTTATCTATTTTCTATGGGAATTTATCAACTTCATTTTCTTATTTCAGGAATGAAGTATGCACTTGCAAAAGAGTTTTTAAAAGCTAATGACAATATTATTATATGCTCAAGATCAGGTATGAATTATACATCCTTAATAAAATTATATGTTGTAGGCAACATCATATGTATGCTTAAGTTAATTAATTCGATTTTTTTAAAGATGAGGACCGATATTTAATCCTTTCTAATGACCGAAGATAATTGGATCTGGGTGAACGAAAAAAATAGTAATAACAATATTTTGTTTTGATTTTTGTTTTGCTAATCCTGCTTTTGTTTTGAGGTTGCAGACCTGCAGTTACAGATGATCTGGACAGGTCAGTGTTCTTTCTTTTCCCTGGCTTCATATATAATGAGCCTTTTCTTGAAATGCCTAACATCTTGTCTCTCAACCGTTTCTTCTTTTGTTGATATGGACAGATAATTATAGGAAACTGGAATAGATCCTAGGTAAAATTCGAAGGTGGCACCTCTCAATGTATGACAACATTGAAGAATCCTACAAAAACCAGAAAAACTTCATGCCAATAAGATATGCACACAGATATGCAAACAACTTCCCTCTTTGGACTACTACATCTCTTTCTTTCCCGCTTTCCAATCCTTTCTTTAGTTGTTTACTGTACATTTTGTTCTGCAGATTCAAATCTGTCTAAAATTTTTCTGATTCTACTTCCTTGGCTTGCAGAATGAGATATCTGATGTTCGTCCCAAAGGCATAAACACTAGCAAGTGGTAGTGCAGTTGATCCTCCAAGCACTATCAGTAAGTGCAAACTCTAAAGCAAGGTTGATGCGTCTAGCAGTCCGTCCTTTTTATATGTATGGTATTCCCCTATCCAGTTTTGTATATCTACTTTAGCAGTGCCTCTAGGAGTTGAAATTTATTTGGAATAAGGTTTAACTTGTATTTTAGTTCTTCCGTTTCCCAAATTCAATCTTAATTTTTCCCTTGTTCCATTAAGTTTTATTAAGTCGAGGCTCGTTGTCTAGATGGTAGTAAAAAATGTCTAAACTGTAAGTTTTTGTTTGACAACAATTCATCATATGCTTGTACCACTACAAAAAATAAGATATAAACATAGACAACATTTAACATACATTGCAGAAAAGTCATTAGCAATATTTAAAAAACGTTGTAAAAAAGTTATTAACAACATTAGAAGAATATTGCAAAAATGTTATTAGCAACATTCAAAATACATTACAAAAAAGTTATTAGTAACATTCAAAAAAGTTGCAAAAAGGTTATGAGCAACATTAAAAAAAGTTGTCGTGTCTTTCTATTCTACGGTAACATCGATGTTTGCAACATAAGTCCGAACGTTGTAAATGATCTTTAGCAACGTTTTTTGAACATTGTAAAAAGCTATTTTTGTTGTAGTGTTTTCTGTAGATAGAAAAAAGCATTAAATTTATACTTTCTTTTAAATCAAATGAAGTATGGAAAGTATTATTATTTCCTATTGAGCACAGTAATTTGAGACTTTCTGGATCCTTTAGCTTAGGGTCAGTTTATTTAGCAAGATGGCACTGAACTCATCATTTAAAGCAATAGTCTCAAACTCATTTAACCTTCTTTTCTTTGATAACATCTTCTTCAAGGCATTTGAGATATGGACTGAAGTAGCAAGATGTTAACATGAAACTTTCTGAACATGTCCAAGAACTTAGCAAACTATTTTAGAGTTTCTTCTTTTGCAACATTTGTAATAGAGTATATAAATGTAATTTACACCTTTACAGGATATTATTGTAATTGTATCCACACTACACTTATATAAATACGGGAGCACCCATCCTTTACGGGTGTAGAGACTCTCCATTCTTTATGATATCAGAGCAGATCCTCTAATAATTTTCTTTCCTTCTCCCTATGGAAACTGCACAATCTTCTCCTACTTCTTTTCTTTCTTCCTCCTCTTCTTCCCAATCGTTTTCTCTTCATTCTTCTATTCAGCCTCATTCTGTTTTCAACATTAGCAATATTAAAAATCATGTTTCTATTGTTCTCGATTTCACCAATTTCTTATTGTGGCAGACCTTATTTACCAATATTGTTCATTGTTATCAGATCTATGATCATATTGACGAAACTTCTCAATGCCCTTCTCCAACTATCTCCATTGATAATGATGACTCCTCCTCTACTCAAATAAATCCTGCTTATACTCTATGGGTTCAGATTGATTATCTTATTGTCTCTTGGCTTCATCCTACTATTTCTCCAGAGATCTTGAAACATGTTATTCAGCCTGGCAAACAATTTTCTGCTCGTCAGACTTGGCTTGAAATTTAGAAATTATTCCATGATCATGTTAATGCCAAATATATGCAATTAAAGTTGGCTTTCAATCAAGCCTCTAAAGGGACTCAATCAATGGCGGAATTTCTTCAGTTCATAAAATCCACAGTTGATTCTTTGCACTCTATTGGAAGGCCAGTTGATGATGATGATGATTTGATATTGCAAATTTTATCTGGATTGCCGCACGAATATTCCGGTGTTGTGACTGTAATGACAGCGAGGAAACCATTGCCTAGCTTTCTTGAGTTACAGTCGTTCCTTCTTGCCCATGAATCACGCCTTCAACAAGGCACTGCTGTCCACTCCACTAATGCTCGGGCTATGTTGGCAACTAGAGGACGTGGTGGTTATCAACCTCGATCACATCGGGGAAACTATTTGAGAGGAGGACGCCCGTCTTATTCCTCGGGGGTATACTTCGACCCATCAACAACCATGATCCTTTGGCTATAATCAACGTGGTTCTTATTATGGGAATTATCAATCTCGTCCTCAAGGTGGTTCTAGGCCATGGTCATCTTCTGTTTTAGGCGCTCCTCCTCTTGCCACACGATGCCAAATAGGTGATGATTTTTCTCACTTTGCCAAATTCTGTCCACAACGGAATTTTCCATCTTCGGATGTTTCACATGCCTTTGCGGGTTTGCATCTTTCTAAACCAACATGGCATGATGACACAGGTGCCTCACACCATGTGACAAATGACTTGAGTAATTTAGATTTTTATAAGCCTTATTCAGGTTGTGACAGTGTTAAAGTTGGCGATGGTGCTTCTCTCCCTATCACTCATATTGGTCAGAAAATAATTCACACTCCACTTTCTAGTTTTCTTCTTCGTGATGTTTTGGTGGTACCTCAATTGAGTCATAATTTAATTTCCGTTCGTCGTTTTGCTTTGGATAATTCTTGTGCTATCAATTTTGATTCTGTTGGTTTTTCTGTGAAGGATCTTCCGACCCAGACGAATCTAGTACGTTGCAATAGTTGGGGTTCACTTTATCCTTTTCTGAATCATGATGGTTCCTTGCTCAATCCTACTGCCATGGTCGTGTCCAAATTCTCTCCTTCTTTGTGGCATCAACGTCTTGCACACCCTGGGATTCCTGTTTTATCACAATTTTTAAAGAAACATTCCAGTTTATTTTTTTCTAATAAAATTGAGTTTGTGTGTCGTGCTTGTCAATTGGGAAAGCATTCTAAGCTTCCCTTTCATGCTTCTATTAATGTAACTCACGAACCTTTTCAGTTAATTCATTCTGATGTCTGGCAGTCTCCAATTTCCTCTCAGTGGTTTTCAATATTACGTTTTGTTTCATGATGATTATACTGGTTATTCTTGGGTCTATCCAATGAAATTAAAAAGTGAAGTGTTTCACCATTTTGTGCATTTTAAAGCAATGATTGAAACTCAATTTAATAGCAAAATAAAGCAGTTTCAATGTGATAGTGGAGGGGAATTTCTTAACAAGAAGTTTGAGCACTTGTTTCATAACGCTGGTATTGTAGCAAGGTTTTCTTGTCCACAGACGCCTCAACAAAATGGCAAGGCCGAGAGATTGCATTGTACTCTCTTGAATTCAGTTCGGACATTGTTATTTAATTCATATATGCCTGCAAAATTTTGGATGGAAGCTTTACAAACAGCAGTACATGCGAAAAACAAGATTCCCCATGCTTCTTTACAATTTCAGAGTTCACATGACTTATTGTATGGCAGCCAGCCTGATATCTCTTACTTTCGTGTTTTTGGGTGCTTGTGCTATGCGCATATAACCAATCCACTGCCACACAAGCTAGCTCCTCGTGCAAGGGAGTGTATTTTACTCGGGTATGCTTCTTCTCGGAAAGGCTATCGGTGTTTTGATTTGTCTAATTCAAAAGTTTATGTATCTAGACATGTTACTTTCATGGAAAATATTTTTCCCTTTTCAAAAATTGCAGCTAGCTGTTGAACTCCACGTATGGATAAGGATGATGGTCTTGGAAGATTTTCAAATCCCTCAAATCTCTTAATCCCCATGTCAAACCCCTTGTCTTATTTATCTCCTCAATTAACGCCATCCTCTTCCCCTAATAAGTTAAAACACCTCTCTTTCCATATCTTCTTTATCCCCATCTACAAACGCGTCAACAGATAGCAACCATGACGTGAATTCTCCACTAAATACTCCTCTTTCCTTAACCAATTCATCATCTTCATCTAGTCCAATCAATACAGATTTGGACGTTGAAATCCTTCCTTCTACGACTAATGATCTTTTGCCAATTACACAAGATATTCCCTCAGTTTCAAATCCAAACACCCATGCTATGACTACAAGGGGAAATGTGGGAGTTTACAAACCGAAAATGATTGTGTCCTTATTTACACATGTTACACCTGTTGAACCATCATCTTATTGTGAAGCTGCGAAACACAAAGAATGGCGTGATGCCATGTTAGCCGAGTATAATGCTTTGCAAGCAAATCACACCTGGACTTTGGTGCCTCCACCCACTGATGCTGGCAACGTAATTGGGAGTAAATGGGTTTATAAGCTGAAATCCAAGGCAGATGGTACTGTAGAACGTTACAAAGCTAGACTTGTCGCCAAGGGATTTACTCAGCATCAAGGAGTTGATTTTGATGAGACTTTTAGTCCAGTCGTGAAGCCTGCTACCATCCGTCTAGTTCTTTCAATGGCTCTTTCTCATGGCTGGCATGTTCATCAACTAGACTTGAAGAATGGCTTTTTACATGGCATGCTTGACAAAGATGTGTATATGTTTCAACCCGAAGGTTTTGTTGATCCCCAATGGCTAGAATTTGTTTGTAAGTTGAATTGGGGCTCGTTATGGTCTTCGCCAAGCTCCAAGGGCGTGGTTTCACAAGTTCACTTCTTACTTGGTTAAAATTGGTTTTCATGGCTGCAAATCAGAATACAGTATGTTTGTGTATAAAAGAACAGATGGTATGGCTGTTTTACTATTATATGTTGATGATATAGTTCTCACAGCATCCTCTTCTTCTCTTTTGCACAATCTTATTCAGATGCTGAAGAATGAGTTCTCTATGACTGATATGGGGTCATTACATTACTTTCTTGGTATACAAGTAGAGGAAAATTCAAATGGCTTGTTTCTGTGTCACAAAAAGTATGCAATGGAATTGTTGCAAAAGGCGAATATGGAAACATGTAGTTCTGTTGATACTCTTATGAGTAGCCACAGTGTCTCTTCCACAACTACATCTAAACTTTCTGATCCTTCTTTATATAGAAGTATTGTTGGTGGTTTACAGTATCTTACTTTCACACATCCTGAAATTTTCTATGCTGTTAGCTATGTTTGCCAGCATATGCATGATCCTCTAGATGTCCATTGGCAAGTGGTAAAGCGAATATTGCGTTATATTAAAGGAAGTGTTTCATGTGGTTTGTAATTGTATAAAGGTGCAATTTCTAATTTGGTGGCGTTTAGCGATGCTGATTGGGCAGGCTGTCCTGATATGCGCCGGTCTACTACAGGTTTTTGTGTTTTCTTAGGGAATAATCTTATTTCATGGGCTGCTAAGAAACAACACACTGTTTCTCGCAGTAGTGCCGAGTCTGAATATCGAGCTCTTGCAGCAGTGGTGGCTGAGATTTGTTGGCTACGGTCTGTTTTAGATGATTTACATGTCTCTTTAAAACTACATGTGGAGGTTTATTATGACAATATTTCTGCCACGTATCTTGCTGCTAACCTAGTTAATCATGTACGTACAAAACATTTGGAAGTTGACTTACACTTTGTCAGAGAGAGAGTCCTATGGGGTGATATTGTTGTACTTCATGTTAGTGGTGATCGATAGATAGCTGACATATTTACAAAAGCTCTTTCTTCTTCTCGTTTTCGGTTGCTTTGTAACAATCTGAGCGTTATTTCACCACGCTAAGATTGAGGGAGGGTAATAGAGTATATAAATGTAATTTACACCTTTACAGGACACTAATATAAATACGGGAGCACCCATCCTTTACGGGTGTAGAGACTCCATTCTTTAATCTGAGGAAAGAGGACACGAGGTACATATGCTTTGATATGAAATGTTACCTTAACTCGTGTTTTGTCTGACTTCTGATTTGGGATTATTTTTGCTGATTGTTTAGACTAATCTGCATGCTTCTCATTAGTGGTAGGTACCTTTTTCTTTTATAAACTACCAGTCTCTTTACTTTATTTCTGAAAGCTGAACCCTACTCCGAGTAGTAATTGCCTAAACAATTTTCCTTTCTTACTTTTTTCATAATCTTTGAGGATATAGAATATGACGTATGTATACTCTAATCGAGATGATACTTTCAAAGGTGGATCCTCATTGATTTCATCCTCCATAACACTTCCGGCCAATACTTATTGTTCGGGATTAATTTTGGTGTAACTTGGTAAGGTCCCTAGTGATCTTTCTAAGAGTGCTCTTATAATTGTCTGATATGATTTTCCAGATTTGTTATTGTAGGCCCTTCATTTTGAAGACTTCTTCAACCATTTAAATATTTGTTTCAGTATTTTGCATAAAATGAGCCGAGCCCAATACTTCTTCCTGTGAAGTTTTCTTTTTTGGCTGCTGAAAACTCAGTGGTATATTTTAATATGCTGTAGTTTTATAAAATTATATAATATTCTAAGAGAAGTTTGCATGATTTCCGATAAGTGTAGTTTCTATACTTATTCGAGGTCCTAAAAAATGATATTTTACTGTTTTTTGGTTAAAATACTACCTAACTTGTATTATATTTCATTTTGTAGGTAAAACTCAATGTTTGATGAAGAATTAGAGAAATTAATGCAAAGATAGTGAAAAAAGGGCACAATTGTATTAAATACAAAGTTTAAGAGTCAAATTGAAAATATTCAATAGTTAATTGGNTTTGGATAAAACACTACCTAACTTGTGTTATATTTCATTTTGTAGGTCAAACTCAATGTTTGATGAAGAATTAGAGAAATTAATGCAAAGATAGTGAAAAAAGGGCACAATTGTATTAAATACAAAGTTTAAGAGTCAAATTGAAAATATTCAATAGTTAATTGGACCATAAGATGATACTTTGAAGATTGCTAGAAGATGATTGGATGGAATAGAACTCAAAAAGGAATGAAATATTATCAAAATCAATTTCTAATCGAAAATGTTATATTCCAACTTTTTAGCCAAAGATTGAGACCCATTTTCGGCATAGTAAACTTCCGAATTAGAAAATTTATATTTCAAACAAAGTTGTAGCCCTTTGAGTTATCTTTTCAACTCACTTTGAATCGATTCAATTGGATATCAAGAGTAAAAGTTATTGTCAAAATACTGACTATTGTACAAAGATATAAAAATTCGCGCGCGACTGCAACTTTCCTTATTCGATTGGAATTCTTTTGAAAATCAATTTGGACGTGATTTTCAACCAATTTTATACGCTTACAAAGTCCTCCATTCTACCTAAATTTTGTCATATTCTACATATTTTGAAAGCGAAGAACAAGGCTATACATCAATTCAAGGCGAATTATACAAAGATTTTGAAAATTCGTAGCCCGATTTCAATATTTGAGCTAAGAATGTGAATTTCTCCTACTTTTTCCATCTTTCTTATTTTTGGGCAATGTTTTCCAATTATTTTTGTATAATTTAATTATAAGAATGTTACGCTAAGTTTTTCATTTTATTGGATGAATGATGAACCCAATTGTGTATTTAATTTCAAGACAATTAGTTTAGTATTTCTTGATTTTTCTTGATTTGTTTTGCATTCCCATTAAATTATTTGATTACTTGATCACCAATTATATAGCAAGTTGTTTGTTACAGTATAAGAATACTCACAATAAGTCTAGAATACAGTAAAATCAACACATGTGCAATATGTACTAGGAATCATATCTATGACATGTGCAATTATGTGTGATAAATCCTGTGAATCAATATATGTTTTACATATGAATTTAGACTAGGAATATGATCAGATCGTGTTAAACATAAATTTAATGTATCTTGGAAAATAATATTGAATAACAGTGGATTATCGATTGTCGTGAATGCATGAAGTTTTACGAATTACGAATTAAATTAAATAGCAATAGGGGGATTTATGATTCCAATCCAAACATTTACAAACATATTAGATAAACACTTTATTTTCTTTAATAGTTTAGAATTAGTATAAATAATATACGAATCATCTCTTTTGATTTCATCACACTTCAAATTTAATAGTAGCTATTAAATTACAAATTAGACCTTATTTCTCATGGGAATGATACTCTTAACTCACATATTTTATTACTTGTGGATTTAAAAGAAAAGAGTTTACATTGCTCGTGGATTTAAAATGTAAATCGACCATTCAACCCGATGAGATATCAATTATGGAAGACAAGAACAAAGACGATGAAAGATCAATTACAAAGGAACAAAGTGAAAATGAGGCAATTAATTAAGAAGACGTTAATCCAAATTCTGTCGACTTCATTGATTGCCCTATCATTGAATTCGTAATTAAGCCCGAAAAGAAGGAAGAAGTCTATGTAGTTGAATTCAAATCAGATGAGATAGGCATATCATATCACATTGGAGATGGCATAGGCATATCATATCACATTGGAGATGGCAGCGTTAAAATTTATATAAGCAATGAAGTGTTGAGCAATGTCAAAAGAGGCAAACCGAATAAGGCATCAAAAGCGTTCTTCAGAATTTCATGATACCGAAACAACAAAGTTAAACTAAAGACTTTAAACAAAGCGCTTATTGGAAGACAACCCAATTTTTCTTCCCATTTATTTATTATGCTTTCTAGTAATAGGATAATTTAGATTAGTTTTTCTTATTATTTAATTTTAGGGACTCATCATCCATACACCATTTTCCCTTAAGTCTTCGATATGTTAGTTGGTTTATTAGATAATAGAGTTAAGTAACACTTCCAAATTTTTGAGCCTTAATGCTTTATTTGATCACATTATGCAGGAACATGACGTCGCAAAACATTTAAACCAATATTGACCAAGGAGCCAACGAAAGTAATAGGAAGCTAGACATTGGATTGCAAACCATATCAGGAGAGTATTTTACTTCATTTTCTTCCCCCATCCATTTATATGTGAATTTAGAATTTAAAACATTGATGACAATGTCTAGTTTAAATTTGGGGGTGAAAAACATGATTTTTTTTTTGTCATTCTTATGTTTATGCGTTTTTATTGCATTAGTTTAAATATAAAAAAATAAGAAAAATTAAAAATTTTAAAAATATTTTTTTTGTGCTTGTGTGAGTTAGTTTGCCTGACTGATAATGAAAAATATATTGAATTGTTAATTGATCTATGAATGGTGAATACGTTGCATACTTAGATTATTTTTTACTTTTTCATGTGAAATT
>CAIGRN010156251.1:0-14896 GCA_903798345.1 Fraxinus anomala
GTGGTGTGGATTTTAATAATATTCTTCAATCATGGGCTTATAGCCTATGAAGGTGAACGGGTCTCGATTTTTCATTAATGTTTAGGGGTTATTTGGACACCACTAAAATATCCAACAGTGCTCAAGTTTGTTCTTGATACTTCAGCTTATTATGAGAAGTTATTGGGGGTTTTGTTTTGCAGGGAAGGCGGCTGTCATAACAATAGGAGGCCTTTGACTGGGGCTGTCTTGGGTTCAGCAGTTGAAAGTTGGTTGCAACTTGACATTGTTCCTTTACTTGGCATTCACACGCCAGTTACAATTGTGAGCGAATTTGTACTCATTTCTCAATTTTTGATCTCCTTGTATAGGACGGGGCAAAAACTTATTACCACGTAAGCCTGGGAGGTCAATTGTCTTTGCATGGTTTTATAGATGCTTATTTAGGATGTGTATTTCCTTAAACTTGTACAAAGATAATGTTCAAGAACCTAAATTAGTGAATATATTTACTTCTGAAATGTTATGTTACATGGCATTTGCACTACTCTCGACTTCACCTCTGGAAAGCATGCAGTGGTCAATCTATCTAGATATTTAAGATGTGTTAGCACAAAAAATTAGACTCAGCTCCCGAGTAGCATCCCTTGTTTTTATTGTTGTTGGGCACAGTCGCACAGACCTAATTGTCACGAAAATTGTTGGGAGTTGAAATAGGGTATATTGCATTACCACAGGATGCAATTTTAGCTAGACTGGTGTATTTTGATTGCAGTTGCAGACGAGGAATAGTCACAAACAAGAAACTCATAGGAGAAGTTGAGAATTTTGCTTAAGAACGGGAAAAATATGAGGAAACTTTTGTTGGGTTTAAGGAAAAGGCATATTTCTTTATGCCTTTTACAGCTGCGAATGAAGTGGGTCATCCTCTCTAACATCAAATTGAATGTTTCGGACATAAGGCAAATAAATAGAATAGAGAACGTTACAAATGAAAAAATTTACTTTTCCTAGGAGGGCATAATTCAGATGATAAAATAGAATTAATTTCCCCAAACTTGTTCTATTTAACCATCATCTCAAATCCTGAGAAATAAAAACTTACATAGCCGGCCAACAACTCGCTGGGATTCTAGCCAATAAATATGCAAGAATCAGGAAATCAATTCTTGCAAAATAAGAAATGGGGCTAAATACCTTAAGAAACGAAATCAAGTGCCAACTAATGACACTAATAGAAATCCATAAATAATTGTGTCTCAGTGAGTTGCTTTGGTCAAATGACCAACACTTCAAACTCAATTCCTAGAACAAGAAAAGTCTAACACAACAATTTTCGCATCATCTGCTGCCATTTTCTTCAACTTGGGAACACTCAATACGGGATTGGTTTGCCAACTTTCTCGGCATTCACAATGTTGTTTAACAAGTCACTATACATACTTAAAGCAGCCTTGGAGAATTCTGTCATAGACTCGAAAACTTTATTAAACCCTGCCTGAAATCCATTTAACGTGATCCTCTCAGTTTCTTGCACGCAGTTATGGTGTTTTTCCTTCTCCAGATCAACCCTTTTCCGGAAATTGTCCAGCATGTCCTTTTCTTTCAAGTATTCATCCCGATGCTCAATCGCTTGCTCTGTGTTGTGGTCAGTGAGTTTGAAATCAAACCTGTTATTCTCAATCTTTTGAAATGCCAGAATCTTTCTGTCCAGTTCTCGGGATAGATTGTCAACTTTCCTTTTTTGATGCTGTTCCTCTCCTTTTCGCACCCACAAAGCTCTAACATCCATGCTGCAGTTTTTCAGAGCAAAAGAAACTACCTTATCGGGTAACTTGTCCATGGAAGCCAACCAATCTCGACAAATCACAAGAAGTGGGGGCCCATTTAAATAACATGGAGTTGAACTCGTGCCTCTAGAGTAGAATTCAACTTCAGGGACGACAAATTTAGCCAGCCATCCATGGAGGGCCTTGATGTAGGCTTTCTGGGCTTTAATGTATTCTGTGAAACATGCACGCCAATTCAAAAGCTCTGTTTCCAGCTGAAGTGTAGCACGCCGGTGAGATTCATTGCAAAATTTTCCATACGAAGGGCAGGTAAAAAGCTTCACTTCTTGTATGATCTTGTTCTGGATTTCATGGGACTCCAGCATAATTGTCCAGGTTTTCACCATGCTGCAATTAAATGGAGCAGAACAAGGTCATTCAATGATCAGATTACATTTATTTTTCTTCTTTTTCTTTTCAAGTAGGTTCACATCTCAGTTCTTACCCTTGTAGAAGTTCATTGACTTGGGGCAAGAGTTCTTCATCTCTGAGTTTCTCGATTTTGTTTGATATTGTTTCAGCACTTCGAATTGCGACAAGGATCCTGCTATATAAATCTTTTACTGCTGCTCTGGTTTTGTCCACTGCCAGTCCTTCATCTCCTCTAGCATCTTGATTTCTTAGTTGATTGCATTTGCTTTCATATATTTTCCGAATTCTATCTCCATCCTAAAGGCAGTACAAAGTCAAGTACTGGAAAGTAGAAAACTAGTAGAAAGAATAAGAAGTTGCATTGTGCTTTAATTTTCATTTCACATAGGAAACTGAATAAATAATTTATAAAAAAAAAAGTAAGACAACATTTTTACCATACAAACATCATATGATCAATAATATGGAGAAATGATTACATCCTAAAGAAGTTGCAGGGTGTTTGGGCAGTAGCTATTTACCTTGACCTCTTCATAGAGTTTTTTTTCCCAAGCGTATAGCCTTCCTAGTGTCAATGAATGGCTTCCAGAAGCCATTCCTCCATAATCATCAAACAGATCATTGTTAAATTCTTTCCACGTCGAAGAGTTCTTGGAACTAGACGCAACAAGACTCTTACATGACGAAGAACGAGAAGCAGACCTCCACGGAATAGCTTGGATTAGTTTTGTTGAATTCTCTGCATCCACATGAGATATGTGAATGAATTCGGGCGGATGAGGCTACTTGGAGTAGAAGTTTCTGATAAAAAATGGGGATTTACTATTCCACAAACAGAAATTTGGAAAAAAATTGGTGAAGAAAGTGAGAACCACCCATTTATATGATCATCAAGGGAAAATATTAGTGCAGATTAATATCCTCGAAATATTAGCAGAACGATATGTTATTTCCACACCAACACTGAACTTGATATATATATATAAACCTTCAAAGAAAAGTAGCTTTTAAGCACCGTGTGAATCAGAAAAAGGAAAATTAAGTGCTTTGAACTGAAATGCAAGAGAACGGACGAACTGAAAAATGAAGGCATCGCTGCCCTATACAAAATTGCAATTTTGCTTTGCACGCCTCAACAAATTTGGGCACACAATAACTGATTCTGATGTTAATTTAACCAAGAAGATTCATAAAAAAAAAATGCTAAGAATTAGTAAGAAAAGATGCTCAAATGCAATGTCAAGAAAGTAATGATAAAGTTTGCACCTTTTATTTCGTCCAGATTAGTCTGTAGATGGACCCTGTTGCACTCCAGCATCCTTGAGACATCCTTGCCAGAATCATAAGCCCTAACAAAGTGGTCTTCAATATCTTTTAGTGCTTCCAACAGCTCCCTCCCTCTTACTGGTGTATCAATAACAGTCAAACCCTTCTGCAGCTGCTCCGCCGCCATGCTTACACTAGCACCACCACCAACCACCGCCTTCACGGCCTCAATCTCGGTATCTTCGTGCTCGAAATCGTGATTTTCTTCACTCTCCACAACTTTTCTCTGCCCTTCCATTCTTTCCTCCTCCTCTTCTTCTTCAAGCTCAGGAATTCCTTCTTGTTCCCTCACTACCCTCAAATCCTCCTCAGAAATCCTATTATAACCACTTATTATCTCTGGCCTTGTTACATTATTAAAAGGGTTAAAGAAATCCCAACCAAAATCTCTTGCAGGTGATGTCATTGTCTGAGGCATGTCCATGTAGAAATACCCACAAACCTGTGGCTCTTCTTTCTCAAGCTTTTCCTCATATTCTTCCTCAGAAGACTCTGAACTTGTTGAAGAACCGCAGGTTTCACAAGCAATGGCTTCTTTGGTGGGTTCAGATGGTGTTTGCTGGAGAAACAAAGGGTTGGAAACCACATTTTCTTTTGGAGGAGTGGGCAAAGAAGGTGGTGGAAAGCTAATGGAAAATGGCGCCGGTGGCGAAGAATGGCGTGCAACAAAAAGACTAATGGCGGCGGAGACACCAAAGAGCGATTGACAGTATCTGTAATGTGCCTCAGCCAGTGCATATCTTCCATCTACAGCAAACTTCAGCTGGTGTTTTCTCTCCCTACATATAGCCACCACTTCCTCTTCTTCTTCCAACTTTGAAGCAACACACCCCATTTTTGTCCTCTCCTAAAAAGGTATCTAGAACAAAAAAAGTGGGTTCTTGGAGAAAAATCTGGGTTTAAAAAATGGGGCTTTTAACAGGGAATATGGAGATTTAGGGGACAAATGTACAACCTTTTAGAGGTGATGTATATTTGAACCAACCCATTTCTTATATGGATTAATGATGATTTCTGCTATAAAAAAAAGGCTATGGAAAATCTACCAGTTACCCTTTTCATTTTTTTCTAAGAGAGAACCGAGTAAGGGGCATCTGACGAAAAAATGGAGGTAGTCACACGCACACGCTCAATGAAGTAAAAAGTTGTGCCGTGCCTGAGAAAGTAACAGGAGAGGAGGAGAGGTTTCAAATGAATGGAAAAGATCTTTTTATTTCCCTTTATTTTCTCCTACAAATACAACGCCGGAGCAAGAAAAATAATTCTTGTTTTTCCAGTATTTTTTGATGAGTCATGCGTGTTCATAATCTTTTATACAATAAATAGTTGATATAATATCATATAATATTTTATTATTGGATTATTTTGAACACTTTTTTCATTCACTCAAGTCTTGTCAATTAACACAATTTCACAAGATGATTACACGACTACGTTTATTGTGTGTGAGAGAGAGAGAGAGAGGGAGGAAGAGAGAGATTCTGGGGTGATAGGGAGGAGATGGGTGGTAGGGGCTCGAGGAAGAGGTTATCTTTATAGTTTATTATTGGAGATTGAAATTATATTTTTAATAAATTTAACTATAAGTGGATAAAATGTGGAATTAAAAATTAATGTGTCTCATAAAATATATAATTAAAATTAATTATTAATTTTGACTTAATTAAAAGTAAAAATTTTTACCAACCAATGGCATGGTACTGATATCTGCGCAATATTATTAGTTAGTATTAATCATGAAGAGGTTGTGTTTACTATTGTATAATATGGTACTAGCGTTGTCGTCGGAGTTGATAGATAGAGTAATATTATTCAATAGCATTAATCATGAAAATGAACAACAGTTTATGCCACAGCAAAATTAATATTATTTTGTACTTATTTGGTGAAAATTAAAATTAAGATTTTAATTTAAATCAAAATTAATAATTAATTTTAATAAACCACCAAACGTGAGAATAAAAGTCATTCTAATTAACTGATATAGTCATAACTGCTGATGTATAGCATTATTAGTTCTATTTGAGTCACATTATTTTTTTCATTCTCATTTTTCTACTCATTTTTAATTATACATTTTTCAATAAAATAATATTTTTCATCACATTAATAATTTTTTCTTCTTTTTTAATCATATATTCTCTATCACATCAAATCAAAAAATGTATTCTTAAACTCGAGATGTGCACGAAATAGGGACTTAATTAATTAAAATTTTAATTTTGGTACTTATTTAAGAGGGATTTTTTTAAAGGGTGACAGATGTGCAGCTGACTCTTGATAGAAAAGAGGAGTCAAATTTAGTCAAAACTATTAAAAGGGTAATCAAAACCATTCAGACGAAGGCAGATAGATTTTGTGTCTCCGCATGTATGTTTTTCTTTTCTCTGTCACACACTTGCTCACTGTGTGTGTGAGAGATAAGAAAAGTCCTTAGACACAATCTTTTGTTTATTTCTATTAACAGATAAACTCGTAATTATGAGAATATTATGGTTAGGTTTTTGCTTTGTCAGTTTATTAACAAAGGCTTATGGATCATTAAGAAATTAGGTAGAGTGCCACGAATTGTGGTCACTGGCTCACTGCCATCAAGTTTAGAAGACAATTATAACCCCCCATAAATTCTTTAAAAAATCTCGGACTAATAAATAGTACTCTGTAGTTTACGGCTTCAATAAGTAAAAAAAAGTATCTGGGTTTAATAAATAGTACTGGGTAATTTAAGTCTTTGATTAAAAAAAAATTTATTTTCGATGCAGAAAGCAAAAGTGATCTGGGATTGTGAATTCCATTTCTGCTGCTGGATTTTAGCATCTGAAAAATCTTCTAGAAGAAGAGTGGTAAAAGGAAGGCTGAAATTAGCATCCATCCCAAGATTCTTTTGAGAAGGTTAAGCC
Source organism: Fraxinus anomala (assembly GCA_903798345.1). Taxonomy (NCBI): domain Eukaryota; kingdom Viridiplantae; phylum Streptophyta; class Magnoliopsida; order Lamiales; family Oleaceae; genus Fraxinus; species Fraxinus anomala. The sequence goes on from CAIGRN010156251.1 coordinate 6,407, forward strand.
GTAAAGACAAGGACAACCTTGTATATGTAAGATTAGAGTTGGTCGTGATGCTTTAAATTTTACACAATTGTACTTCGTATTTACTGCATTAAGGTTAAATTTCCCCCGAATAACTTGACTGCTCATAAATTTACCACTGACAACTGTGCTCAAACCAATAAAAACTCCCCTGCACTTTGTGCAATACTAGCATCAAACAAAATAAGCATATATATATATACACACACAGAGCCGTGCTTCTTGTATAGAAAAAGATGCAACAAAAATTCACTAGAATAGACTCACATATGAGTCCCGCGCCTTTTTTTTTAAATACTGACCCACTATTTGTGTGTATTATGACCAATTTCTATTGCTTCTTTTTCTTCTTATGTACAACGGAAATAAACCATATATATATAAGATCATGGCTTGGCATTACTAGATCAATGACTACAATTAGTAGTTCATTTAAATGGATCAAAAAGGAGGCCTGTGGGACATCCAGGCATAGTAAGGTGAAGAGAATTGCCCTTACTAGTTTACTACATAGTGTTGACGTCCGACCTCCGAGGTCGTTAAGTACAATTTGTTGTATGCATTAAACTCATGTTAATTTAAGTTCGGATATTTGAGATCAGCTCGTATTAGCTATCGCTGAGGTTCGAGAGGACATAATGATTAAATATTCCTTACGCGTTGTACGAATAGTCAATCAACAAGTGACATTTGGAAGGTCTTACATCAACGCCCACCAATTCCACCAATCAACTACCTTAGCTTCATCCCCTAATTAGTCCATTAATTATTTGGGACTACATGTAAGGTTAACTCATAATGACCTGACAGAGTCGAGCTCAGTAATCAATCCAAACATGCCAATGATATACTTTATCAACTCGATACTTTCTCAGGCAGTGGCTTTATTCTCCCAAATTTGTAGAGCTTTGTTGTCATCCATAAGTTTAAGCTATAAGGTCAACCTCGCGTTTAGTTCATCTCCCATTTTATTGAGGCGATCTTCGTAATCATTTCCTTTTTCAGCAAACCTCGCCTTTCCTGCCTTCATCTTCTCAAACACGGTCAAGGCCTGATTTTTTACCTCGAGCATTTTGTCTAGCTCGAGCTTCACCTGAAAACAAAAAAGTAATTTTTTACCTTATCTGCCACAGACATCATATTTAAGATTGATATGTAGCTATGGAGTTGGGCTGAAATTATTGCATCGCCCACTGGCATTTCAGCAAAGAACTGTTGCTCTCGTTCGTTCTAGCTCCTAGTACGGAGAGTAGGAGACTCTCTGAAGGAAGATGGAAGTGCTGTAGTGGACTCCCTAGAAGGAGATGGAGCTCTGAGAAAGTCCAGTAACATATTAGGTCGGCGGCCTATCAAGTTATCGACATTTGGCCTCTGCAAATCCGAGCACCTTTTTTGTGACCTTGAGGAGCTAGTCCCAGTAGTAGTTGGGACAAAAGTAGGAGCTAGTGGCATAGGAGCAGATTTTACGAGAGACGAGGCCACAGGAGTAGACTTTGATGGCGGCTCCACGGAATGACGGTGTTGTAGACGTTGTTTAGACTCAACCTCGGGTTCGACCTCCTCGGGTCGGTTCATGACCTCGTCCGAAATTTCTTTCCTTTTGCCCTTAGCAGCAGCTACTGCTTTTTCCGCCTTGTACCCAAAAATTTCTTGGTCTTGATCTGGAACAAAAATGAACACATGTTAGTTCAAGAATCATGGTAAAAGGTTAATTAAAGTACTTGGGAAAGTATTTACTGGATGAAGAGGGGACACAACTAGGAGCTCTGGCTGATGACGAGGTCGGGGGGAGAGGTTGAAGTAGCCCCGCTTGGAAAAGGTTGGAGTCCGAGATAACAGATTTGCAAGACCTTTATTTTTTCGGAAGTGATCTAATAACGTCAGCTCGTTCTTGCACTGCTTTGGTCAAAGTGGCTTTCTTATAATCTATGAGAGAAGCAAAATCAGTTAAAAATATGTTTTTTTTCTGAAACAAGTGTAGAAGTACACAAAGAGATGTTTACTTACATAGTGGATGATACAGGGTAGGAACAATGTCCTCCCTATTCACCTCGGCAGGATGAAACTACCACTCCCCTAATACATAAAAAAAATTCCTCATTCCACTTCTTTATCGAGGAGGGTGTATCTAGCACTAATGGACCTCCTGTCTTAGGCCTAACGCTGGCATACCACCAGCCAGTATCCTTCCCGTCCTCCTTGAAGGTGAAAAGAGAGTTAAATTGGGAGACACTTAGTTCGGAATAGCCTAATTTATTCCACAAAATTAAAGTAGCAACTAAAGTTCTCCAACCATTAGGGCAAAGTTGGGTTGGGGCGATTTCCCATGAAGAAAGAAATTAATGAATTATTTTGGGAAAAGGGAGTCTCAAACCAACATTAAGAATGGCAGAATTCAAAGCTACACATCCTGCTAGTGGGGTGTTAGCTCGTTCAGATGAGGTAGGGATTACTAATTCTATTGAGCTCGGAATATGATATTTAGCTCTCAAGCTTGCTAGCATATCCCCCGTCACAACCGACGTAAAAGAATCCACCCCCACTCTTGAGAATTTTCTGCACCACCCTCATGAGACCCGACCTCCTCCCTCCTAGAAGTATCAACACCTTTACGATGTTCCATGTTCTTAAAATAACATACGTCTTCTGGGTAAAGTGAAGAGATATGGACTGGAGTTAGTATCTCTTGACAGTCCGAACTCGCAAAAGAAGTAGATGTAGAAGGTACTGGTTCTTCCTGTTGGTTACCCCAGTAATGTACCCTAGACTCGTCCGAACTCATATAAGTGACCAAGGTAAAATACAGTAAAAATGAAGGTATTTTTTGTTAAAAGAAATAACTGAGAATAGACTGTCTCACTCACAAAGTTAATAAAAACTTCACCAAAAAGTTGAAAGAAAACTTTTACTTTCAAATAGAAAATGTGAGAGCAAGTATGAAATGAAGGAGATGCAATATTTAAAAGAGGGGGAATACCAAAAGGTCTGAATCTGAGCCATTGATTAAAGAAATTGAGGGAAAATAGATGGCTGGATTTCATTGATTCGGAACGACGTCGTTTTGCTAAAGCTTCAAGAAGAAGTTATTAAAAATGCTTGATATCTCATTGATAAATCAAAAGGTGACACTTGTTCACGCTATTTATTGCTGTAATGATTATGAAAAATGGAAAAATGAGCCAACTGCATTCAAGATCAGTTCGTCACCAAGGCAAGCACGGACTTGGGGGGTAACTGTTGATATCCGACCTCTGAGGTCGTTAAGTACAGTTTGTTATATACATTAAACTCATGATAATTTAAGCTCAGGTATTTGAGATCAACTCATATTTGCTATCGCTGGGGTTCAAGGGGACATAATGATTAAAGATTCCTTACGCATTGTACGAATAGTCAATCAACAAGTGACATTTGAAAGGTCTTATATCAGCACCCACCAATTCTACCAATCAACTACCTTAGCTTCATCCCCTAATTATTTCATTAATTGTTGGGGTCACATGTAAGGTTAACTCATAATGACCTAACAGAGCCGAGCTCAGTAACCAATCCAAACATGCCAATAATGTACTTTCTCAGCTCGATACTGTAGCTGATAAGACAAGAAAATGAAGGATTCATGCTAAACTTTTCCTATAAAATGAAGGATGAAAGTCTTGAAAAAGAGAGAAAGCTCTAAACACTAGATATTTCAAATATCTTCTTTAAGAAAAAGAGCAAACACTTGTAATTACAATTATAATTTGCAAGTCTTTATCAATAAAATTCTTATTTACATTTTAAGTTGGCTTGAATCTTGTTTGTACAATTTTCGACGTCAACACATATGAATGGCTAGAAAGAGTAATTTTTTTAAAGATCTTAAGCCATATTCTGATAGCATGGTGATACGAATTAAAATACATGTATACAAAGTTATATTCTTTTTGTATCCTAATGTTTTGGTTCATTTTGAGTCTCTAGTGTTGGGTCGATAGATATTTGTCGTTTATACATCTTTTGATTTTTAATTTGCCCGGGTATGCTCGATATACTTGTACATGAATTTTTGATCAATAGAATTTACATTTACCGATAAAAAAAATAAACATATATACAAATTGACTTGTGTATACATAATTTTACCTTCAATTATTTTATCTATAGGCAAGATTGTTAGATAAGAATTAGTTTTAAATTAGCCAATTTATTTAGACTCAACATGCGAAATTACACAATTAAAATAAATAAGTCGCTTTTTAATTGTTTCTAAATGGTTAGATCAAATAAGTTAATTTATCATAATACCACAATTAATAATTAAAGCAGTAAAGAACACCAAAGATGATCACGGAGAAACCTCAAATGGGAAATACTCCGAGCACTTTGTAGTCAGTAATCCACTACAAATCGAATCAAATTTATAATACGGTCCAGACCCGTCTACCTCATAGAACTTCTGATCTCAATTCCTGCAATCTCTCTTGATCCCACTACTACTGGAGATGCGCTCTCTCAAGACATCCTGACTCCTGATTTATACCTTAGTCATCCCAAACTGCGTGCTCCTAACGTCAAATCCGAACTCTGGTACCTTACTTTAGTCATTTTGAATTTATGGCACTCGATCCCTAACATCGATTTGGAAAAATTTATGGATTAAATAATATGTGGTGGTTGAATTTTGGAATCAATGAATATTTTGGATCATCAAAGAATTGATTTCTATAGAATNATCAACTTGAAAATCGAATATTACTGTTTCTTGGATAACAACGTCGTTCGAGCTCTAGTACAGAAACGGGCGAGCTTCGCTGAGCAATTGTTAGTGTTTTTTTCATAACTTTCTCTCTCAATATCCGATTGAGGTGATTCAAAATGCGTTGAAAAACTAACCCAAAAAGCTACAATTCTTCTAGAGATAGCTTTGTCCAAATTACGTTGTTTTCTATGTGAAAAATACGTTGCAAGTTGCGACTGAGATTTTGGAACATAACTTGTGCGGCTCTTTAACACTTTTTAGATTTCTAATTGCATTCATTTGATCATATGTGATCTTTTTGAACATCTTAAACTCCTTCAAGGACTATACTACCAACTCTAACTCTTTTGATTTCAATTAGAACTCAATAACTCTTATTTTGACTTTGATTACAATTCGATAAACTCTTGATACAATTCATTTATGACTTAATTTTGATTAAAAAAATTGTCGATTACAAATTTAAAATTACAAATTATAATTTCAACTTAACTGTTTCATTATAAAATATGGTTGACCAACTCTGCATGTGAAAGCACTAATGTTTCTTCAATCAAGCACTTCTTGTTAACCGTTGCGGGCTTTAGCAAGTAGTCTAACACTGGTTAATCTGCTGTTATTGATATTCAAACCCATTCTTATCATTGATTATTGAGCCTAGACTGATTATTTTAGGGTACAAAAGTGACTGAAAATAGTGAGTAAATGGAAACCGCAGAGAGTTTTATGGGGTGGCGAGAATATGCCTGACACGCTGATTAAATCCCTCTCTCTCTCTCTCGCAGTGCAACGGGTTGTACTCAGTCATATCCAGCCCAACTTTAGATTGGGCTAAAAAAAATTGATCCAACTTAACGAACAGAACCCAGTTACCAATGGTTTAATAGGAGGGAAATGGAAGCAATAACACTATGATATAGTGAAAAATGAACATAGTACTTTAGCATATTTCATTTTAACACTACTTTTGCAGGTAGTTAAAAGTTAAATACGTAACAAAGCTATTATCAGTTAACTCGGATGAAGCTCAATGAGGAAACTTTGTAGTAAAATGCACAGTTTTTACTAACCATCAGATAACTTTCTTTATGGGAAAAAACTTCCAGCGTGTTTGGGGGGCTTATTTTACTTACAAGGTGAGAAGAGGTCACGAGTCGTGATAGCAAGTTTAGGAGTTGTTTATCATCGATATTATAAATGATTAATGGATAAATGAGTAGTACATATGAGTTCCACAAAATATGTAGATAAAAAGTAATTTGATCGATTATAAACAGTTTATAAATATCAGCCAAACATGGGCTAAGTAAATTAAATAAGCTTATAAGCCACCTCATGCATGCAGCATGCTCTTAATCCCACTTTACAGAAGCATGCCACTGCCTACTGTAAAGACACGAGTATTTATAACATCTGTGATAATCAGCCTCAAATAAAATATCAATCAAGTCAATTTAGCCGTAAGGTTATAGAATTTACAGGAGAAATGACACGTGGTAAGGCGAAACAACAGATAATGAAATATTAACCCAGAGAACATAACTACAATTATTATTACCTTGGAGTTCTCATTTTCCAGCCTCCTCGGGTATTGAAACTATTGCCGATTATTATGCCTTCTTCGGTTAAAAGCTGGTGTACATCAGAAATTGAAGGGCATCTCTCAACTTTTAAGAAGCTATCTGTATTCACACGTGGATAGTACAGGATAAACTAGAGAGCATCATCAAGTAGCTACAGCTGAAGGAACAAGCATATTTGGAGGTCGATTGATGGCACCACCCCCTTTCACGGATATATTAGGACTCTTGGTTGAACTAGCCCTGCTCACAAGATATGAGTCGAGAAACACAACAATAACTGAGATGTCATCGTGGAAATGCCTACGGATTCCTCGCTCAATTTTCTTCAAGTCGGAGTACCTCATTTCCCTCTTCTTCGCAGCTTCTTGCAATGCTGCTTTCACTAATCTCCTAGCACTCCCCTGCACAAAGAAGTCGAACCAAAATTAAAATATCTTCTTATACCCTGAGGATGAGAGCTGAACTCAAAATAACTTAATTTGACGGCTTGTATCATGCATCACCTATAACTAATATACATGAATACATCATGACAATCCCTACTGACAGATTTTGCATAAGTAGAGGACTCGTTATGAAAAAATGCATGAATACATCATCACAATCCCTATTGATAGACTTTGCATCAGTAGAGGACTTTTTATGAATATTAGGATAAATTTTCGACAACAAAATAATAGTGAATATTAGTAAATATAGGTGCTATTGGCTAATTTTAATAGAAAACTTTAACTATGTCACATGCTACTCTCCAAATTAGAAAGCTCTATTATTTGGAGCATTTTATCTTACACAGCGGGGATGACTTTGGACTAGATCAACTGCGTCTTGGTTAGTGAGGTGTTCCCACAGGCCATCTGACGCCAATATAATAAACTGATCTTGAGGTAGCAACTGGTGCACAGAAATTGACGGTTCTGAGCTCAAAATTGGTCTTTTGAAGGGTTCACGCAGTCGAAACTTAGCATATAATGGCTCCCTGTTGAATTCAGCCTTTTTCAAATACACATCACCAATTGATCTAGAAATCTGCAACAGCAACATCAAAGTAAGATGTGTCACGGTTCATGAGTAAAATCATACAGAATGATATCACATGGCTAAATTGCAGAGCTGATAGATATCACGTTTTGGAAAGTGATTTTTCTTTTATTTAGTAGGGATGGTAGGGAGAGATTTCTTTGACCTCTTTAAGCAATTGCAAAATTAATAATAGGAATACCAAAGAAATTTCTAGAGAGGGAAGAAAGAGGTAAATTGAAAACATGTATCTTAGTGTAGCATTTAAAGTCAACTTGAGGGAGAGAAAGGCATGCATATGGTTCTATATATCTATAGATAAAGGCAACCAAGACTTACAGACACCTGCATTTCATCCCAAAACATCTAAACGCGTTGCACAACCACCATTGTCAAATTGCTAGAGAATTCTGTAAATATTCCATGTCCCTTGTGCACTTAACTTAAAGAAAAGATGAATGCTCCAAAGACTAAAACATTTGGTAAAAATTGAGAACTCAGTTAAATAATTTAAACATTAATCACCCAAAGTCATAGAACTCCATAGCCCATCATGCTCGTCAAGTAAATTTTGGTTAAATATCTATATTAGGACAACTGCATCTTTTGAAATTTTAAACTTCTATGCTTTAGGCATTGTTCTAAAAAGCGCACTTAGGCACCACCTAAACTTCGCCTAGGCACGAAGCTTGGCTTGCCGCCTAGCCAAGTTTTACGCTTTTCTACACCTAGGTTTTGCTTATGTCCGCATAGGCTTACAAAAGCTTAAAGCTTGACCTTGCCGCCTAGCCACATTTTACTTTCTTAAGAACATTGGCTTTAGGTGATTGTATTAGATATTTAGAGTTCGTTACAATAACTTGAAAGTAGAGAGACCTGGGAAGATCCCTTGCAAAGAGTTTTTTCACCAAAAACTTTCTTTATGATTGAGTATGTTCAATTCATCCTTCTCTAGAAAAGTCACTATGTTCAAATATTAGTTGTAAGCAAAACGAGCATCCTGATATCTCAATGAAAAGATATTGGACTGAGGATTTCTGAAATGCGGCTAATTAGTATATCAACGACGAGTGTACAAAAAGTGTAGAAGCGTCAATCCATTGAGGCCAAACATTGCACCGGAATTTT
>CAIGRN010156259.1:0-10617 GCA_903798345.1 Fraxinus anomala
TGGATGAAAAAAAAAAAAAAAAAGACAAAACGAAATGCTTGAGTGGAAAATCAACATAATGAATGAAGGTGTTAAAGCAGTGTCCTATGTACCTCAACAGAAGAGCAGGAAAAAAACTGTAGATATACCACACCATTAACAGAAATGGAAGAATCTTCCTTGAGAACCATAGTTTCAATATTTGTTATGATTTGGACCTTTTGATCCACAAGTTTTACTTTAAGATTTGTTTTTTATTCAAGTTTAATTGGGTTTTCCTTAGTAATCTAGGCTTAGTGTTAGAATTAATAAACCAAGATTTATATAGATGTCTTTATGCCTATAAATACTTGTGTTAGACTTCTAGATTATGAGAATAAAAAAAATATTATGAGAATTCAATACATGGTGATGGTAAAATGCAACAGATTAGATTTAAAATGTATAATCAGATTCAGTAAATTCTTTAGACGTTGACATAATTAGACAATTACGGAAAAAGGTCTTTAAAGACACAGCAAATAAGAAGGCAGATTTATCTGGGGAGGGGGAAGAATCAGAGGAATAAGATGTTACTATAACCTGTTGTCCAACAACATCAATTCTGTCTATACGCCTTATGGATAGCTTGCCTTTAGCAGACCGCACCAATAAATAATCTGTAGTTGACACTTTATGCTGAAATATGGGTGCCCTGTACATATTAGTTTCAAGGCATGACTGGCTGCAACCAGGTTTTATGTCTCCAAGGAAAGGAGATTTATCAGCAGGATTAAGTACACGGACACTCCCGAAACTGTGATTTTCATTACGCAGCATACTGCCCATTTGATCACCAGGGGTAGATTTCTGATAGTACGTACAAAGTTTTGCACCCATTCCAGCATTCCCCAGGAGTAAAGGTCTTTCCTCACAGTATCTACATAAAAAATTTCTTTAAATAATGATTTTCAAAGTTGGAGTAAGTGGTCAGGAACTCTTTTTAACAATAAAAGAGATAAAATAAAGCTATGAAGAGAAGGTTTCAAAGCAAAAACGAGATCATTTCAGTGATGTGAACAGTACCCTAGTCTTTCACTTTATTACAGCTAGTAAATAGTTGCAAGGTAAGGGGAAACAAGTTTTTATTAAAGCAGAAGAAATCTGAACAGAAGAAGAAAAACACTTTACCCACACAAAGAATTATGCAAATCAAGGCAAACACAATTCAAGTTCTCAAATATCAATAATAATCCACACTACTAAAATTGTTTGGTTCAACTCAAATTAGTGAGATTAAAGTTTATAGACCAAAAAAGAATTACTTTAAAGTTTCATGACCAAGTGATAAATAGACAGTGAACTAAATCACCTTGTACAAGGAAACACGGTTGGCAGCTGAAAAAAAGAAAGTAAGAAGAAAAAGACTCCTAATTAGGTTGTATGCGGCCGCAGAAAGCAAAAAGTCACGCAACAAAGGTGTGTATGTGAGAGAGAAACGTGTTAAGAGAGAAAAAATAGAGATAAAAAATGTGTATTTGCAGCATATGTTGAGGGTTCTGATTTTGTGCTGAGATGATGAGAGAGTGAGGAAAGCATTGTGAAGCTTTTTGTGCTAATAGATTCTCCTCATATTATCGCGACAGTTTACCAAACCACGTTTAATTTGTGTGCGCTTTCGTGGCTCGCTTTTTTTGTTTTTGTTCTGCTGCGCCCGTTGTGCATTTGGGAGATTTTTCTCAACAATATAAAGTATAGAAATATGTGGAACTACAAAAATCATAAATTAAGACGCAAGGACCAAAATTTCAAGAAAATTATACAATGCACTTGACTCTTGAACATCATGAAAAACAAGGCTCTAAATAACCAGAAACAACGTGCTTTTGACAAGAAGGCTCTTGCTGATTGTGACCTAGTGTCATTTGTATTGGATACCAAATTCGATATTGTGATGCAACCAATTAAGAGTGTTTGCATTAATTTTCCTGTGCTGTATAGAAATCAAGTTAGGAACTTTTCGAGGATGCGTTGGTTGGAAGGTTTCTTCCTGATAATATTAGCCTATGTTTTATAAACTGTTTACACTCAAGCCACTTTTAATCCACACATTTCGAGGAACTTACAAGTAGCACCCAATTATCCACAACTGATTTCTATTTATTTATAATTTAACAGTTTATAAATACTTCCCCAAATATGCTCTTAGTTTTGTTAAGAATGAACCCAAAGCTTGGTTTTCAAACTTCAAGCTTGTTGAGTAAGGACATATTATATAACCCCTTCTTCATGCAATATATCATACTAATCATAAGATGATCGTACACAAGAACATACAAAATTGAACAGATAATTATTACCTTGATTCACATAACATAAATGAGCTTTCAAGGAGAAAAATATTTAAATGACAAAAAATTCTTGAAAACTTACTCCGTTAAGAAAACATGGCCATCTTTCACTGAAAGATCAGATTTCTTCTTAAATGCCCCGGGAGGACGAAGAGACTTGTTCTGACCAGGAAGCTTTTGCGCTCTGGGCAGTAGATGTACTTTTGTACGAATAAGATGCAATACGGAGTTTGGACGAACGTTTTGTTCTGCGAGAGATTTGTGGTCTTCAAGCTCCATTCCCGAAAAATATATTTTCACAGGCTCAGATAGTTTAAAATCTACATAAGAGAAAAAATAACGAGTTCGTGATCAGGGTCTTATAAGGATAGATTATACGCACACATAATGTTCAATGCAAACATTCTGCATATAAATACAGGCATCACATTATTGTAAGAGAGAAAACCGACCTAGCTTTTTTGAAGCTTTAGCCTTAACTGACAAAATGGTTTCTTCAGCATCCACATGAAGTTTACTTCCTTTGCCTCCCAAACTCTTCAGTATGACTTTCATTGGTCCCTGTGTAGGTAGCTTTTCTTGTTCCTTGAGAGCCACCTCAATATCATGAGGATACCATAAAGCTTTCGGGCGGTGAAAATTAGCAATATCCTTGCTGAAAAGAATAAATTACTTCAAATAGGAAAGAAATCTTAAGCTAAATATGAAATAGATATGCAAAACAATAAATCATATATGTTTCAAGTAACACTGAGGTACATAATAATGGACTCCTAAAATAATAACCACCTCATTCAGGTCAGAAAAAATGGACAAACATGTATGCATGCATGTGTCTGGTTTTGCTAACTTATTGCATAAAGATAGTAAATCATGTGCCACAAATTTTTTTTTTTGGTTCAGTTTATTCCTGCCACATCATTAAAATATGGTCAAGGAGATGGTTTAAAAGTATTAATTTCAATTTATTTATTTATTATTTTATTTTATTTTTTTAACAAGGATGGGAATTTGGATTTTGGAAACCTGAACTCAAGCAAACCACCTGTGACATACAAATGGTTGTCATCACTGGCAATGAGGGTATCATCATCGGCAATAACTAGCCTTATTCCACTATAAACTAAAGGAAAAAAGACATATTAGAGAAGCTTCATTGATATATAAATCTTTGTTCCAAATTCACCACTCAACTGGTTTATTTGGTGATCGAACAAAATTAATTATTTCTTGCGAATTTTCTTTAGAAAATTTCACGACACTATGCCCCAGACCAACAATATCGGTATAATTTCACCAATCAGTTTCTCATTGCTCTTTGATAGGCCTCTCTCCTAGGTTTGGTATTTGACAAACTTATTAAGGATCATTAAATATTTGAATAACCATAGTTATACTTTTTGGACTTGTATTTTGTTTCAATAAAACAGGCAGAGAAAAGAAAGATAACAAAAGGGACAGCAGCTGGATGGTGGATAAAGAATGTAGTAGTACAATAACAGAGGTATTAACTAAATGCCATAGTAGCAGAGAAAGAGAGGAGGGGGCATAAGATATTTTTTACCCTTCTGACAAGTGGCCTAGTAACTTTGTTAAGGTTAAATTTGTCACAAAATCAGTTCATATATACCATCATAAACTGCCGTGCCAAAAATTAAATTTGAAACTGAGGAACAATTAGACAACGGTAAGCTACTTGTACTATAGGGTACACAAGTCATTGGACATTGCTTGCAGTGAGCTCCTCAAAAAAAGAAAAGAGAAGAAAAAATTCCCTCTTAATATGTATGAACGAATACATTTATGTCATATACATGCATGCAAGTACATGTGTAATATGTATGCAGACATGGTGTAGCAAACTAAAAATTCAAGCAACTTGATTACTATATTGCCAGATCTAGAAAAGAGGAACATAGAGAATGCATATCAGAGTAGCACCAACCACTACAAATTGGATATCAGCCTCAATGCACAATTAACATAGATGAAGAAATGACCAAAAGAAATAAAATAAAAACATCAACTCTTACTTGCTTAGCTTCACTTTCATAGTCTGTAGTTTAAGTGCTGGTACTGAATGCAAATTTTTGTGATCGGTTCTTTTTTTGGAATGTGATCCCCGCTGCTGAGAAGATGTTCTATTTGGATAAAATTTGTCGTTGGCAATATTGAACTGGCCAGCTGACATGCCTCGATGACCATGTAGCTCGAGTGAATCCCCATTGCTGGGCATTATTGAACGAGCTTTGACCATAGCGCCTGCATGGAGCCAAAGGTGCTTCGCATTCTTATTGTCTAAAAGTTCAAAAAGCATCTGATCATCTTGGAGATCAAGAATTAGCTTTGGCCTTGCAATGGATTGATGTGGTTCCCAAACAATATTATCCAACCATGTTTCTTCCACTATATCCCTATTCTGTAATGTGAGGTTGCTAAAACGCCTCATGGTATCGCTGCAGAGTTTTGCTTTGGAAGCACCTTCGTCTCCAAAATCTGTGACCGCGTCATCCATGTCTACACAAGACTCTAACCTTAAAAGTTGAGGATGATATCTACTTCCCAGAAAGGAAAGATTTGCATGTCCAGAAAACTTTTCTGAGCCAAATGGCTCCACCGAAACAGAAAAACTACGCAGGAAAGAACCATGATCCCTTTCATAAAGTTCACCTTGAGGTTCCGGCGTGATAGCTTGTGCCTCAGCCTCCAAATCCCTTTCCTTATCAGCTAACGATTCAGAATCAGGTCCAGAAAGCTCACAACTCTCACCAACATCATTCGAAGATGGCGAGTTATTCCAGATAATCTTGTCTTCCCAATCTTGATGATCAAGTGGGTACAGTTCGGGTAAAGAAGGTGGACTCCATTCAGTAAAAGTATTCAGAGATGAATACTTTTTCATTGGTTCAGCACTAAAACAAGAATCTTTCCTATGATCATCGACTTTTGAGGCAATCTTTCCATTTCCCTGAACAGTTAAAAAGTTTTCTGACTCCAGTACATCATCCAACACAGCAATTTCACTTTTAATCACATGTGATTCCCTCATCCCAGAAAATTTTGGCCAACAGTCCTTCAAGAAATTCTCTTCATCTTCTTCAACCATACAGCAGGCATCCAAGGGTTTGTGCCTCTCTGCAAGAATGGGAAAGAAATTATGCCATTATTAACAAAATGGCATAATAGAAGATAAGAGTAGATAAAAAAGTTTGTGAAATATCAAGGCTAGAGACTCTAACAGAATACTCTAATCGGTGAGGCAGACAAAAAACTGAAATACCAAAATTTTGACATAGTTTAAAGTGGAGAGAGCATAAAATACTTTCTGACTTAATTATTCGATTGTACAAGGCCATTCATAATTCATCAGGAAAATATTATACTATAGAACCCCAAAAAAAGACCTTTGGGAGTAATGAACGGGCGGTCCCTTTTCATTGCTTTCTTTAGGGGCTCGTGAATGCCGAAAATTTCAGAAAACTTTAAGATTGCCATCCCATCCTCCACACAAAGAATAGGAAGTGGTGCTGAACAGCCATCACCAGCTGGCTCTTCTGGAGCTTTCTGTTCCACCTGGTAAATGATGTATAGCAAATGACAATTATAAGTAACATAGCTGCACCAACGAAGCCAACACAAGGTTTTTATATTTCAAAGTTGCAAGGCAACATGTTTGTACTCGGATACTCGGAGAAGACAGTCTAACATCATCAAGGGTGACAAGATTTAGGGTTGTTAAGAACATTTTGTCCTCCACTGTTGCATACATTCCTTTCAAAATAAGTCTTCTTTCATTTTTCTTTTTATGAAAGAAAAGAAAAGAGATGGCACTTTCATATGGTTGTGAATGAAGGATATCATTCAAACACATAAAAAAGGGAGAAAAGCAATACTCAAAAAGTAGAAGTTGGCTGGCAAAGATGTCAGATGTTTCAAAACCATGAGCTATAAGAACTTAAATCATTTGAATTCAGGGAGAGAAAAAACTAAATCTAATGTTGAATGAGCTACAACCTCCTCGGCATCCACCATTTCAGCATCCAAATTTTCAGAGTCGAGTGCATCTCTAAAAATATCTTCTTGGATTTCTTTCTCTTGTAATAGCACTTCATGACCACTAATTTGCTCACCTGCAAGTGGACATTAAAGCGAAAGGCATAAGAAAACGAATTTGAATACAAAAAATATTTGATACAATGGGTTAACAACTTACAAAAATAGGATCCTTGTGAGACTTCTTATTTAGCACAAATCATTGTAGTCATAATGGTGATTAGACAACACTATGGACAGTTTCATAACCTCCACTACCCAAAAGATCACGGAATAGCTGAAGGAATAATTAATCACTCTAGACTTGATTAGGCTATTTTGATCTATTAGCCCCATTACCTAACCTTGGGTCAGACAGCACTTAAATCCAAAAGAGATGGATGGATACATCTTTATTTGAAAATTTCATCCCCAACCAAAATAACCAAAAAGTCCATAATTAACAGTTCATTGCACAGAGATATAGTCTGACATGCAGTAAATGTCATAAAGTATAATACATGTCAATCATTCTACTCCATTGAAATGTTACAATGTACTGCTTAACTTTTCCTTCTAATTCTAAGCGCGGCCTTCCAATAATGAATCACTGGTATAACAGTAATTTAACTTTGGGTGAATGAGAATCGTATAAAATCTTGAAAACTTATAAAGTCCGCTTGATTTTTAGTGCTGGCCATTGTCTAGCCATCAGAAGTCATTTTTCTAAGTACTCCTTGAAAAGCAGAGGAACTGCAATACTATGAAAGATTAATTTAAATTTAAAACTTTATTGACTGTTCAATAAAATATACGCATAGATGCAGATAATAAAAAAATCAGATATATGAAATACACAAATATACATTCGTATACATACCTATATGCATACCTACATGTATATATTTACACAGATCAAAATACGCCTAAAGAGAGTATTGGTAGAATTAGATGTATTAGATCACACTTTTCAATGTGTTCAGAAGATTGCCTGTGTTCAACCTACAAATTATAAAATCTCAATCAAGACCTTTCTGTTCTTCTCATGAAACAAAAATGCAATTCATCGGAGAATTTATAATGCACTTTCATAAGTTATACAATCTTTTTGAGGTTAGTGGAAATAAAAACTGTTGTGATTCACTAAATTATACTGCCAAATCAACAAAATGCTGAATAGAATACAATATATAAAACTTCACAGGCCAGACGTATATACAGTAGCTGGGCACGGCGATGGGATCACCATAAGAATAAAATTTGAAGGACCAGAAAAATTAATTGACAAATATTGGACGATATATAGAATTTAGGAGAAAAATCAATGGACAATGCTGTCAAACCCAGCCCAATATGTGCACACACACGCCCCAGGCCCTGCTATTGATGCTTTTCCACTTCCCGTTCCTTGGACAATTTTCCTTCCTTCTGATCTAGTTAATATTAAGGGAAGTATGGTATTACAAAATCAACTTTCAAACAATTTTAATACACTTGAGAAGCTCAGAAATACCGAATTAACAGTCTTGAGATACATGATGATCCACATAGTTTAAAATGCAGAGTAGAAGGGAATGGAATATGCAAATCTCAAAAACAGAAGATCGTAATGAAAATAGAGGAAAGGTTATAAAGGTTATGAGCTAAAAATTTAAACCTGGAGAACGAAAAGGTTGATCTACATCACTATTTTCCACCTCCTTGTGTTGCTTTTCGTCTTTGTCTTCGTCTTCGTCTTCGTTTTCTTCTTCATCGTAATTTTCATCATCATAGATAGAAGCTGCATTCTCCAAAGTAGATGCTGAAACTTCTTTGGAAAGATAATTTTTCCGCAGATAGTCCTCCTCTGTAGCAGCTTGGACTTCTGGTCCTTCATACTGCTCGTCAATATCTTCATAATCAACGGCATCTTCTGCCTTCTCATCATAATCTAGTTGCGATGAAGGTAGAGAAGAATACAGAATCAGAAACTCGCCTTACTTCAAGAGGATAAGCATAGCCTTTCCTCGCATGTTACAACACTAAAGAACACCCCAAAGTGAATTTCCAATAGCACTGACTTTTGAATTAGATTCCTATTATAAAACAACTGGAAAAGAAAAATGAATATGATACTCATCAAATACCATTTCTAGACCTCAATGCCCTGTGCAAATTAAATTTTGCAAAAGTAAAATAAAGTTGGTTTAATATGTCCCCCCCTCCAAAACATTCAAAATACACTGTCCTTGTTTGATCCCCATTATTGTTAAAATACATTTTTCCATCTCTTCTTTTTAACCACACATTCTTCAAACAAATCCAAAAATTTTTCCTTATTTTTCAACCACACATTCTCCATCAATTTACTATTCCAAAATACATTTTTCAGAAAAAATGAGGCTCAAACCGGCTCTATAACAGAAGGCGAGTTAACCAGCTTTTGGCTTGCAAAAATATAATTGAAATCCATCCTCTCTGTAGCACGGACACTTCAACTAGGATAGCGTATCCGTGTTCAACACGTGTTGGATACCCGACACTCATTGGACACTTTATCATTGTCATTTTTTTCTTTATCAAAATATATAATAGTTTTATCTCAAAATTATTATTCCATAACAAATAGGTATTCCTTAAAAGATTTCGATAAGAAAAATTAATAACAAGTATAAAACTAAATTATACTATATAAATGAAAAATTTTCAAGAATTTAATCAACGTATCCACGACATATCCGTGTCGGTGCTTCATAGCACTTCTTCACCTAAAATTATAGCATTCCTTATATGTAAATTGTAGTGGAAGTGTATATTTCATGTAGCTTCAAAAAAGTAGTAATATATTTGAAGTATGTTAATAATCTCCGCTTGTGTTTTTATACTCAGTCCCAAACCCAGGTGAAGGAGGAGAATCGCAGTAGGTTGAGAGCCAACATATAACATTTTCATATCTTATGACATGAATACTAATACACATTTCATTGTTGTTGTCGTTGTATATAAATAACTTTTTCCAAAATTCTTAAACGGCAAAAATAGAAACAAAACGTTGATAAGTTTCTAACTCAAGGATAATAAAATTACTAACTGAAATTAAATAATTGCACGATTTAGTGATCATCAGTACAAAATCTCACCTTGATCGGCAGCATCAGATGGTGTACGTGGCAATTGTACAGACAACTGAAATTTGAGAACAAAGGAAAGCATTAGTGTCATAAGCAGGGAATGAGATCATACAGAGACACTCCATCTTTAATTTGCATAGATGATTATACCAGAATATCTACCAATAAAGGCCACAATTATCTATTACATGCATCTAAAAGTGATAAGTTTCAACACAATCAAAATAATATGGCTAGATAATGAATTGAGACTTCCATACATCTATCTCGGTCAGAGACGAACCAAGCTTGTCCGCCAATGCAGAGAGATGCTCCTTTGCATCCTGAAAGCAAAAGACATGGGCATAATTTAGCAAGAAAATTTGATCATGCTTCCACCTAATGCTGGAAAACAGTTGAACAGCAGAATGTGCTTCACAGTTTAGTCACCATTTCGACATAGTCAAAAGGGACAAAGAGAATCTAATAATGTAAACAGTTATTTAATAGCATGGGGTTAAACCGAAATACTCCTATTCCAGAGATGGTGCGATCACATATGACGAGCTATTAAGGATAATGTATTGCACACATAATTAGCAAAAAAGGGGAACAAATTTTTATCAATCTTCAACGTAAGAGCAATGAAATACAAGCTGCCCACTCTGAGACATCACTCTTGATTACCAAAAAAACACAACGAAAGAAAAGAAAAGAAAATTAAATTTGAATAACAACATTATCCAAGTTCCCCTACATAATATAATAAACAAAAATGACTGATGGAGAAATTCTACAGATTTTCTCAGTTTATTTGTTGAACTGTCTCGAAAAACTATATTACAGCATATGTACATAGTAGAACTTCATCCAGTTTTTTATCACCTACAATGTAAATGGATGATAACCTACAAGAAATTGTTGAAAGATCCATGGATACAAAAACTTGACAAGACAAATTACTTCAGATTATTCTTTTGCCAGTCTATGATCCCTAAGAAATGAAAGAATGAAATGTCAGTGCTGCCCATAGGAACAGTCCCATATTTGAACATAAAACCACAAGCATTATACGTATATACTTGTACAAATTTACTATCAACCATGCGCAGATCTAAGTACAAAAAAGGACGTGAGCTTGCACATACTCAAAAGTACAGTGAGAGAGAGAGAGAGAGAGAGAGAGA
>CAIGRN010156259.1:10696-26865 GCA_903798345.1 Fraxinus anomala
AGGGACAACAGAAGAGGTGCATTTCTTTATTTTTTATTTTTTTTAAATTAACAATCTAGTATGATGGAACCAACATGAAACAAATTTTGGGGATAAAACAAGAAATTACTAATTGGGAGAAAAAAAAATTGAATAAGATGAGGACAAGGAGTCCTTGCTTTTTTAAACTTGGAAAGGAAAAAAAAATCACCTCGTCAAGGTAATCAACATCAAGATCACCAGAGCCATCCACGTTTCCAAACATGAATCCCAATAGACGGTTACCCCCAGCACCCTCCTCATACTCATCGTCGTCATCTGTCAAATCAAAACAAAGAAGTAGTCTGCCGAATCAGCGTTCCATATATAACAAGGGCATGTAGCTTTTCAGCATCTTTATTCTTAAAAAAGCTAACAGCGGTAGACAAGAATGAGAACTCAAGAAAATGATGCCTATTTTTGTGATTACCAATAAACTAAGCTGCCATAGATGCACTTATTATGTATCTGAGTCCAATTCATCCAACATGACAGCTTTCACTAAGTCTCAGTCTAAGCGTAATGTTTCAACAACAAAAGGTCCTGTCTAAAGTAATGCGACTTGTATACACACGATAAAAAGCAGAGAATTATTTATAAGAGCGAAATTCAAGTATCAGCCTTCTTCAACTGAATAAATTCAAATATCTCATGCTATCGGATCCCGTTTCTTAGAGATTACAGGTTAGCTTTTAATTATATATATTAGCACTTCATCTAAATTTTATAATAGAATAAAAGAATAACACCTGGAACTTTACATCACTGCTCGCATCGACACAGCTTAACTCTTTCAAATGCATGACATATCAAATCTGGTCATGAGACACTGGGGAAGGGTAACCACTTGTCTAATATAAAATAGGTTTCAACGCTCATTTTAGAAAGTTCTCATTACATTGGACATCAGCTTAACATGATAGTAAGGGAAAAAAGGTTGTCGAAAGTTGATAACTTCGCAAAGTCCATATATCCGAAGATTATAAGTTGTATGTTTCAAATATTTATACATATAGACACCTAACACATAAAGACACCCTGCCAATTAACATAAATTCGGCCATAGCAAACCAATCAAGAAGCAAGCAGGCATGCCATGAGTGAGGTTGCCCATGATTCTACACGTCCGTTATTGGCTTGTTGTACATATACTGAAGGAATTGCCCCATTGGAAAAGAAGCAATGTTCTTCGTTTGTAGACATTTTCTTTTCTTTTTTTCTTTTTTTTTTTTTCATTTTGGTGGGGGTTTAAGATAGAAATTCTACCTAAAGCGAAAACTGAAAAGGAAATGAAAAATATAACAAGGGCTTGATATTTCTACGTATCATATAAGTAGAAATAAAATTCTTGTTCCTTTTGCAAATTGGAAAGATTGGTGAAAAGGATAATACACCTTCATCATGCCCAGCATGAGATGGACTACTTGACTCGTATCCCATGTGCAATTAAAAATTCTGCAAATGCAAAAGCACGTTATTCAGAGAGATGTACAGGTCAAGCAACAGGTATTCTTCTTTACACAATTAAGTATAAGGGCATGCTCCTAATCTATTTTTCAGAAGAACAATAAAAGTGGGGAAAATCAAGTTGCTCCAACACTCCACAGTGTTCAAATAGCACACTTGGGCGATATGATAACACCAATTATAATAATTATTTACAAGGAAAAGCATGTAGAATACAAAATACAAGAAAAATCAAATGGGTAGGACCAAATTCCCAGCTTTTACGGAAGAGAAATACAAAAGGCATAAATATAGATACAAGGCTGTGCGTGAGTGATAGCTGCGAATAAATGGTACCTGCAATTACCCTTTGAGTTGGGGAGAAACGGGTAGAACTGGATGCGATGTTGCACGCTCAAATACGTTTCAATTAGGGTCGGGCCGGGTAGGGAGAAGAGGGATGCTGAGGTGTAATTTTAACCTGAAAACTCTTTGAGAGTTAATTTCAACGCAAGAAAGAAGAGGAAAAACCCTTATTCAGAATCTGAACATTTCAAAGAATCATTCTTGCATAAAACGAGTTAATTTGAAGAAACAAAAAATTGAGACAGAATTATTACACTTACTAATGTAAATCAAATAAATGAACCTGAATTGACACAGCACAAAAGCTGCTTTCTTGAAATCCAGTGGTGATTTGATTGAATAATACACGGAGAGAGCCAAGAGAAACGAAGAGGAAAAGGTGGAGGTTTGATGAGAATTTAAGTTGTGTTTGATTGCAAGTATGGAATTTTCATGGAAAGAAAATAAATTCTAGGCAATTGAACTATCCAAAAATTATTTGCATGGAAAATGTCAATTAAATGTGTTTAATTGACTTAATTTTTAACCTAGAAAATATTGTACTTTTCCATCTTTTGGTGTTTGATAGTCATTATTTTACATGGAAATAGTCATTTTTTCCAACTTTTGTTGTTTGATAACCATTATTTTCCATGGAAATTGTACATGAAAATTATTCAATTAATACGGTATAATTTACTTTACCAAACGCAGCAATAAAATATCAAAATAAATTAGCTATTCTTAAGAATTTAATTTCCATCCAAAAAGGTGCTTTTGTTATACATTGAACAACAGCTTTTGATTGTGTGTTAAAGTGTCAAGACATAAAATCCCTGAATATTATGGATGATCAATTAGTTACAGGAATCATCCTTTATTTATCACTCGAGATTCAATAATTTCTAAGACAAACTATTTACAGCAACAATAACCAACGACACATGTAGATCTAGAGAACATATTATAAAATTCCAATCAAATGTAATTATTAGATAACCAAATAATCAATTCAATGAACAATGGATAGAGTTTGTCCAGCATAGTACATAGCATCAAAAATAAATAAAAGAATTTACTCCAACATAAATCTATATGACAGATACTTGAAATAGTACTATTACTTAATTCCCCAGTTTTCAGCCAATTCATGCTACATTGCCCCGGTCACGCACATTGAACAATGAGCCATCTTGCCATACCTCTTCTCAATCCTAGGCATATACTAAAATTTCATATTTCTAAAATTGTGCAAAGATCGATCCTCAGTTCGTTTAAAACAATAGGAATCTAATTTTACCAATGATATATTGATACAAAAATAGCAACAAAACCAATACCTTATCAGTTTAGAAATGTATAAAATTGTTAAATTGTGCTATCCAAGAACACTAAACAACAGAGATCGATAAAAATTCCCGATAAGACGTCTACTAAATTGAAAGCACAGTCAGACCACGCATGCCTGATTCATTATTTCTTATTGAATAAAAGAAAAATATATGTGCAAAGGTGATGCCTCTGAACCCAGACAAAAACTCCAAGCAACCTAAGCTAGAAAACATAACATTGATGCCATTCCAGTAAAAATGTCGAAATCCAGTAAACTAAAATTTGACGCTTGCAAACACCAAATCCATCTGCATCAACAGCTATTAAAGATAAATTAATTTGAAGTTTCACACTTACATGAATGCCGAACGTCTCAACCAGCTAGCCCACTTTACACCCACTATGGTAGGAACAGATGGTGGATTCCGCAAGAGTCAAATTCACATAACTGAACCAAGCTAGGCATTCAGAGGGTAAGTTACAACATATACTTTAATAATTGAGATCCAATAGCCTGCCAGCAAAAAAAAAAATAGACCATGATGCCCAAGCCCAGCTAGAGATAAGCCGGCCAGAAAAATTAGTTTGTGATGCACTCTCAAGCACAGCTAAACACAATTGGGAATTGCTTCTAAACCATGTATTAGAACACAGGTAAAATTTCCGTAAAAATAATTGGAGAAAAACAAAGTGAATATGCCTAATATGGATTGAAACTGCTACACTCCCTTGAATTGAACCTCCAAAGAAGCTAACGAGAGATGAAAGGCTCTCCAAAGCTTCAAGCTTGAAAAATAACAAATAAAAAATAAGTAAAACTCATTTTACCCATTAGATGCTCCCTGCATCATTATATTATTTTACCCATTCAAGATAAAACCACCAATTATACCTTTAATGAGTAAAACTCATTATTTTCTAGTTATTCTCAAATGATTGCCTGTTACTTCAAATATACCAATAAAAAAAAAATTAAGCTTCCCTTTCACACAGGCAAAGATGGGTTAAGAAAATCAAACGTAAACAATAATTACACAAAATATTCCAAGGTTGCTCTCGCAACTTCTACTTAACCAAGCATATTTATCTGCACCTAACCCAGCAACCCAAAGTGAACAATTGCTATTAATTATATAGTTGACTGATAATGCCGAGAAGCACCAAAGGGAGAGAAGTCGGACAGAGATAAACTGGTGTTAACTGTTAGGAGTGGAAATCTCAACTTCAGTAAAGGCAAAAGAACAAAATATTAGAGCCACTAACTGTTAGGAGTGGAAATCTCTTCAAACATGAATTTAACAGATTACATTCTAACAATTACTGCCATGTAAACCAGCAAAATTCTAGCATAAACTCAAATTAAGAAGTCAAAGCAAATCTCTTCACAGGGCAATACTAACTCCAGTTCACACTTCACAAGGCAATACTATATTCAATTCACATTTCACAGTGCAATTCAAAAATCGCAGGGCAATATCAAATCACTAATGACTAACCACCAGAAATTGTGCAATTC
Source organism: Fraxinus anomala (assembly GCA_903798345.1). NCBI lineage: Eukaryota > Viridiplantae > Streptophyta > Magnoliopsida > Lamiales > Oleaceae > Fraxinus > Fraxinus anomala. The sequence continues at coordinate 15,354 of CAIGRN010156259.1, forward strand.
ACACTTCGCAAATCAATTGAAAATCGATGTGTTAAAATCAATGTGTTAAAAAACTCACAGTCACAGAGGCAGCAAAATTGGAAGTCTGGAGACTGGAACTGGAAGGAACTGCCGAACTGGAAGACTGGAAGTTGAAGTCTGGCAAAATCAATTGAAGAGCATTGTGTTAAAAAGAAACAAAATCAAACATTATTACAATTTACACAAATCAAAATAAAATAAGAAATGGAAAACGAGGCACGACGGAGCAGGCGAGGGCATCAAGGATGCCTTCACCTAAGTCCTAATTCCTAAATTCCTAATCACCTTCTTCTTATGCTGCTGCCGAAGAATATACGGATGTCGAGGCACGACGGAGCAGGCGACTGGGCGAGCTGCGAAGTGCGAACCAAACTCGAATTAATTGGCACATGACAGGATGAATTGAGTAACGGGGGGACTGAGGAAGAAGCGGAAAGTGAGGGGAACCGGCCGCCGGGACTGGGAGGCGGAGGCGGAGGCGGAGGATGACGTGACGTGAAGGAAGGAGGCGGATTGAGGATTCAGTGGAGAGGGGACGGGAAGCAGGGGCGAAATCGTTGTAAATGGTATTGGGTTGAAGGGTTGAATTCAATGGTATTACTCTTCAGGGCATTAGTTTAAAAAAAATAAAAAATAAAATAAAATAAAACATTGGGCCTTCACATTGAGCCCAGAAGTTCAGTGCGGGCCTGTGCCTGCACTGGACTTGCTTGGGCTCCGCCCCTGCCCTAAATCCACTGAATCCAGGAAGAACGAAACCATAATTTTAGATGATAAATCAAGGGAAAATTACACAAAATCCTACTTTTCAAAATCAATATTCAAAAATCAAAATTTTCATTATACAAAAATCAGGTATTCATTTAATTATTATAAATAAATATTTTATTAATAATAATAATATTACAAACCCTAATCTCTCTCTCTATTCACTCTCTCGTCTCCCTACTCCTCTCGTCTCCCTGCCCTTCTCGTCTACCATGTCTACCCATCCAAAGTTGCAAATGTCATTGTCGTTGTCGAGGAACAGCTGTTGTCGAAGACACCTGTGATCGTTGATGCGTTGCGTCGCGCCGTTACAGCGTGGCAATGTGAACCTATAGCTTCTTCAGTTCGGTGGTAATGGCGGCGGCAACACAATTGCGATCTGGTGGACTTGTGGAGACTATTGCGGTGTGGTTGTGATGTGTGGATTTGTGTGATTTGTGGAGATCGTGGTGGCAGGGGCGGATTGAGAATTTTTTAGTGGGGTTGGTGGTTGCGGTGTGTTGGAGATGGTGGTGACGGCGGTTGCGATGTGGTCTGCGACGTGAGGGGCGACGAAGCTATGAGGGGCGCTGCAAATCGCGCATGTAGAGGCGTAGCTGATTTTTTTTTGTTGTTGTTGGATGGGTGTTGGTGGTCTGGTGGTCCGGTGGTTTTAGTGGTGTTTGAGTGGTGGTGGTGGTGGTGATATTCACGGTTTGGTGTAGTGGTGGTGATGAAAACATTGGATGCGATGTTTGATACGGTGATTTTGTTGCTGGGAAGTGGTGGTGTTGGCGGCGGTGGTGGTACGTTTCTGTGGTGTTGGTGTGGCGGTGAAGACGACAGTGATATTGTGTTGGTGGTAGTCACAAAGGATTTATTGATTTGACTAATAAGTTGGTTGGCGTGTGACCAATGAAGAATAAATTGTAACTAATAAATACTGTGTGACCTACAAATTTATTAATTTGTGACCAATAAAAGTAATCTCTGACATATAATTTGATATTTTGTGATAAAATATGTTGTGTGACTTATAAATTTTGTGATTTGTGATCAATAAACAACTTGTGACTTTTAAATTTTTAACTTGTGAATGATGAATAAATGTGACTTATAAAATTTTTGAATTGTGACTAAATTGCATAGATCTGTGACATTTATATATATATTAATAAAATATATAATTACTTAATGAATTCATAAATAAATTTTAATCAAAACATGATTTTTGAAATTTAAAACTTTTATCCTTAATTTTGAAATGGTGATACATAAAAACCTGATTTATGTATTGTTCCCTAAATCAAATAATCAAAAACCCAAAAACAAGTGATTAAAACGGAGAAATCGAGAAATACCAATATTATGAATTGATTGGTAGAGAATCGAGAAAGCCCGGTAAACAAATCAATAGATTTCAGGAAGCAGAGCGTCGAATGGGGAAGGAAAGGTCGAAGAAATCCCGGTCAGCTTACGAGAGAGTATTGATGCGAGAGGAGGGATGGGTAACTTGAATGAGTGGATTAAGGGCCGTTTGGCAAGTCATTTACTTTACTTTCATTTTCTCTATAAGATCTTTTAGAGGAAGTTATAATTTTTGTTTGGAAACTAATTTTTAAAAGCACGTTTTATTTTAGAAGTGCTTTTAAAGAAAGTTACGATGGAACAACTTCCTCTAAAAGCTACATAAGCACTTTTATAAAATTAGTCAATCTCAAAAACTCATTTTGACTTTTCAAAAGTCATGCCAAATGAACCCGAAGTTGAGTTAGGGTAATTATGAATTACTTGGAAATTAAAATCTACCTTCCCCAATGAAAATATTTTTCCTATTTTGGAGAAAAAAATATTAATCAAACAGAACAACAGTATAAATTTTGGTAAAAAAATAAAAAATTTCATGGAAAATATTGATAATTAAATGCACCGTCTTAATTTTATTGCTATTTAAGGTTTAATTATTGTCACATGGTCATTAAAATTTGGAGTAATTGCTACAATATTTGGTTTCGCAAAATAATTAGGTGCATTTGGTTTATTGTTTTCAAACTATTTTCAATTTTCAACCTTGCAAAACATTGAAAAATCGTTTGGTTTGATATTTTCGAAAATAAATTTTTGAAAACACAATTATTTATAATATAAAACTCAAAATGCATTTTTGAAGTTTTGAGTATTTTCAGTAAAAATAAATCTGAAAACACTCAAAACATGGAAAATAAAATTTTAAATAAAATTTTAAAGACTAAAAATATTAAATTCTAACAAATAAAATTCTAAAGTTGTAAAAATAAAAATATAAAACTCTAAAAATAAATTATAAAATTATAAAAAATTTTAAGAAAAATGAAAATAATATAGCTATTATTGATTATTTATATAAAAAATTTAAAAATAATCAAATTTCATGAAATAAAATGTCATAAAATAATTTTTCAAAATTTCAAATAAAACGAGTTTTTTTAATTTTTTGTTATGAGCAATAAATTTTCAAAATGACAATTCAAACGCATTTTTAGTAATCTCAAACATGTCCTTAACGTTTGGGAGTATATTCATGGTTTAATTACGTTAATTATCATGAAAATATTTTTACTGTAAATTTTAAAATATTACACTAATTATCACTCAATTAAAAAATTAAGTTCAAATCCGTTAATGTATCACCAAATGATGATTTATATTACGTCAAGTCAACAAATTTAAAAATTATGGATTAAAGGATTAAATACTTTTAAATGAAAAATGTGTCGTAATTTTAGTTTTGGTTAGATTTTTGGCTAAAATTATATAATAAACTTGTGCTTTTTCTTTTAATGACGATTTTTGTCAAAATGAAATAACGCTTAGTTACATGTTGAAATTTATTTTCGTCTTTAGAATTTAATATTAATATTTTTGATAAGGTGATCATTACATTATAGTCAAAAAATTGAGTGACTATTAAAAAAAGAAAATAACTCTAATAGTCCTTCGTATAAATACTCAAACCATCCATGACTTCTAGCATAGTTAACTTGTAAATTTATTTATGAATTTACTGTGTTTGATTTAGTTAAACAAATTGATAATATATATCACACAATATGATCCCAGGGTTGGGTAGTAGGACAAAAAAATAAGAACAGATTTGAAGATGAACAAATTTTTATTGAAGAACAATAAATTTGAAATTACGGAGAACCAGCAAAGAAAAAGTTTTAAAAATTACAAGAATTATCAAAACTTTCTTGAAGGTGAATATCTCCAGCTATTTCACGCTTGCCCAAAAACTGAAGAAGTCTCTTGAATTTATAGCAGAGGAGATAATCTTGAATAATTGAGGAATCTTGAAAAGTTGAGGAGAAAAACTTTTTTTGCTTTTGTTTCACTTGAAAGAGCATCTTCTTTTGCTTTTGTCTGTCACTTGAATGCCTTTTGCTTTTCCCGACTTTTGAGAAAACTTTAATAATGTTTCTTTAATAAAGTTTTTCGTCATTTGTAAATCGGTAGTGTTGACAAGAATAATTTGTTTGTTGGTAGGCATAATTTGAACTTGAAGTCTTTGGCCTTTTGAGTACGAAACCTTTGAAGTTCATCTAAATAACTATGGCCATGTAGTAATTTAGTATTTTTCTTGTTTTCTTGATCAATCAATTCATCACTATCAAACTCATAACAATCATCTTCATTGTCATAAGCATGATCTGATTCTTCATTTAAATCCTCTGATTTTGATTTCTTTGATGTAGCTTCTGCTAAATTGACAATTTTTTCAGAAATAACTAAAAGTTCTTCTAGAGTTTTGCACTGGCTTAGCATAGCTAATAATTTTGATTTCTCATTAAAGAAATCAGCAGTTTTTTCTTGTTCCTTTTTAGAAGGAAGATCGATATTCCTTTGTTCTTGAATCCATGAATTAATAGCTTTTGGACAGCAATTTGTTTCATGAAATTTTGTCTACCATTTAATTTTTAATCGTCTAGCAATCTTTTTGACATTGAATTCTCTTGGATTTTGAATAATTTGATAGTCCCAACAGAAAATTCATGAGACTTTGAGATTTGTAGCGAACTGAAACAAAACATTTTCTTGAGGTTTCAAAAAAGTTTTTGTCTCTTTTTTGAAATGTTCGAATCCTTGAAGAATAGGATTAGATAAAATAGTCTCTTCAAGTCCAAAATATTCGAACCATGTTTGAAACCATTTTGAAAAGTTATTAGACAACGCATCAATATAATCAAAATAATTGAAACGAGATTCACATGAAATATCCTTAGATAGATTCATCTTCTTCTCATTCCATGGGCTTGTCCCACAATCTTCATGCGACCATAACCTTTAAATAGAGATTTTTGAAAAATCAATGTGATCTTTCATTTGAGAATTTGGAGTGTGAGTAATAATTGCGGATTCGATTTTGGAGAGGATTGTCTCATGGTACTCACGAGATTTTTTGATATTTTTTGGTGAAAAATGGAAATTTTGAGGAAAGATGTCATCAAGACATGAATATCTATTTCCATTTCACAAATTGGAAGGTAAACTGGTTTGGTAAAACAGTACCAGTTTGAACGGCTTTTTTAAAATTTGAAGGTTGGGTTTTTTGAGAAGGTTGAGTTGGATATTTTGAAACAAGAGTTGCTTTTTGTGAATTTTCAAAAGATGATCCATGTGATCCTGAGATGTAATCATCAATTGTAAGCAATGGAATTTGAGGATGTGAACTTTTCTATTTGTTCTTTCTCTTCTCGAAAGAACTCATTCTCTCTTATTTTGTATGAACTCTCTAGTAAGGAAGTCTGCAAGAAAGTTTGATGAACCATGTATATATAGAATTTTGAAATCAAAACATGATAAAATTGCTTGCCATCTGGCGAAAATTTGCTTGGAAACAAGATTTTTTACATCTTTTTGTGAGACGTCATTTGAAGCTTTGCAATCTGTTTTTAGAATAAATTTTTTATTAATCAAATCATCTTTAAATTTTGAAATGACAAGAACGATTGCAAGAATCTCTTTTTTTATAGTAGAGTAATTCTTTTGAGGACCTGTCCAGACACCTGAGTGATATCTGACTAATTGTTCTTGGCTTGTATTGAAAGGAATCTACTTTAGGACCCCACCATACCCTATATCAGACGCATCCGTCTCAACAATAATAGAGGCATTCATAACTCTTTTGGTAGATAAGCACGGGATACTTTTGATAGCTCTTTTGATAGATTGGACAGCAAGAGTACATTCATAACTCCATGGGTCAGGCTTCTTTTGTAATCTTTTGTAAAGTGAAGCATATAGGATTCTAATGTTTTTGATAAAGTCACCAACATAATTAACACACCAAAAAAATCTTTGAAGACTGTTTTTGTCTAAAATTTGGTCAGAAAACTTATCTGTAAAATCTAGACTTCTTTGAATTGGTGTAATTGTACCTAAATGAATGTTATGACCTAAAAATCTAATTTTAGTTTGACATAGAACAACTTTCTTAGCTGAAACAGCTAGACCATTTTGTTTTGTAATATGAATGAATGTATGCAAATGTTTGAAATGTTGTTCTAAACTCTCAGATAATATAAGTACATCGTCAATGTAAACAATAATAAAATCTGAAAATGAATTGAAAATATCATTTATAATTTTTTGAAATTCAGAAGGAGCATTTTTGAGACCGAATGACATAACATTCCACTCGCATTGACCGAAAGGAATATTGAAAGCAGTTTTGTATCTATCTTCTTCTTTGATTTGAATTTGCCAAAAAACAGATTTCATATCAAATTTTGAGAAAACAACAGCTTTTGATAATCTATTTAAAAAAATTTTCTTTTGAGGTAATGGATATCTTATCCATTGAAGAGCAGAATTGAGATCTTTATAATTGATAACTAAACGAGAAACTCTTCGTTCATTTAGCCAACTGTGATGAAATTTTTTCAAAAGATCAGTTGGTTGTTGTTCTGTTAAACTCCATTAGTGACAAATATACAGACATTACAGTTGCTTTTGAATATGGTAGAGTTGAGATCGCTACTGATGAAATCATTAGTGTACTAAGAAATAGGGCTCTTAAAATTAAATGTGAATCAAAATAAAGTTATAATGGAGACAATCTGTTAGCAAAGGGAAACGAATTTAGTAAACCTAATTTTCATTCAAATACCTTTAATAAAAATAAGAATAAGTGGAATGATAAGAATAAATTTAAAAATAAGACAAAAGGCAAGAAATGCTATTATTGTGGAAAACTGTGTCATTTTATAAAAAAAAAACTGTCATAAGAAGAAAAATGAATCAAAAGAAAAGAAATTGGATGATGTGAATGCTGCCTTAGTCTGTAATAAAGAAAAGCATGAATATGGGATAGTCTTTGTTAATATTGAAAAGAAGCTAAGTGATGAATAGATACTTGATTCAGGTTGTTCTTTTCATATGTGTCCAAATAAAAACTGTTTTCTTGAATTTGAAGAAACTACTATGGGGCAAATAATAATGGAAAATAACATGACATGTAAAGTAAATGGAATATGAACTGTTAAACTATTGCTTGAAAGTTATAATGTTCTATTTTTGAAAGGAACTAGATATGTTACTAAGTTAGAGAGGAATTTTGTGTTTCTAGGCATGTTGAAGTTTGACATAAAATTGATTCAATGACATATTAAGATTCTTAAAGGCATTGATTTGATTATTAGCACTCCTAAAAGACATGGTCTCCATTTTTTGAAAACTAAACATTTACTAGGTTTGACTACAACTACTTTAAATGAAAATTTTAATTTTACAAAATTGTGTTACGAAAGACTTGACCACATTGGCAAGAAAAGTTTAAAGTCTTTACAAAATAAATGAGTTCTTGGAAATCAGAATCTTGGTGATATTGGTTCTTGTGAATAATATGTGATAGGCAAGCAAGTCAACTTTCTTATCTGGAATTCATAAATCCAAACAAATATTAGAATATGTGCAGGCTGATCTATGAGATCCTGCTTTTGTGTCTAGCTTGAATGATTTTAGATATTATCTTTAGATCATTGATGATTTTTTTCTAGAAAAATCTAGATTTTCTTGTTAAAATCAAAAGATGAAACCTTTTCTGTTTTTAAAGATTGGAAAATACAAATTGAAAACCAAACTGATCATAAGGTAAAAATTCTAAGAACTGACAATGGTTTGAAATTTTAAAATTATGAATTCAATAATTTTTGTAAAGAATGTGTCATTTTAAGACATAGAACAGTTACTTATACCCCTCAACAAAATGGCATAGCAGAGAGAATGAATATGACTTTATTAAACAAGGTTATGTGCATGCTTTTGGGCTCTAGCTTGCCAAAACTTTTTTGGGGAGAAGCTGTAAAAANGGTTTGAAATTTTGCAATTATGAATGCAATGATTTCTGTAAAGAGCATGACATATTAAGACATAGAACTATTGTTTATACACCTTAATGAAATGACATAGCAGAAAGAATGGATAGAAGTTTATTAAACAAGGTAAGATACATACTTTTAAGTTCTGGTTTACCTAAATTGTTATGGGGTGAAGTAATAAAAAATGCTGCTTATCATGTAAATAAAACCCCTAATAGTGCTTTAAATTTTGAAGTTCTTGAATTTATCTGGTCTAAAAGTCTCGTTAACTATTCCCACCTGAAAGTGTTTGATTGTGCTGCATATGCTCATCAAAATATTGGTACATTGAAACCTGGATCACTTAAATGTGTTTTATTAGGTTATGGTGAAAATGTTAAAGGTTATAAACTATGGGGTTAAGAGTGAAAAAGGCTATAGGGTGATTGTTAGAAGAGATATCATTTTTAATGAATCTATTATGCCATGATTGGATGGAAAGGAAAATAATTTTATTAAGAAAGATGTTCAAATTGAGGTAGAGTCTCTTCAAAATGAAAGACAAACTCTTGTATTTGCTGTTGATGAATCTGATATTGATTAAAATAATATTTCAACTAAAAATGGAAACAATCAAGAAATTGATGTTGATAATCAATCTAATCCTACAACTCTCTTGATGAATATCAACTCACAAGAGATAGAGAGAGAATGCTGGGTATCCACAGACCTCCAACTAGATTTGACTGTGATGATTTTGTTTCATTATTTACTTATCAAGATCAATTTGAAAATGAGCCTAACTCCTATGATGATGTCATTAATTGCAAAGATGCTAAAAATTAGAAGGCTGCCATGAAAGATGAAATGTCTTCACTTCTTAAAAATAAAACCTGAGAATTAGTTCAGAGACCTAAAGGCTATAAGCTAATTGACTGTAAGTGAATATATAAGATAAAAGAATGTGAAAGGGGGAATACATCATTAGATATAAAGCTAGACTTGTAGCTAAAGGATTCACACAAAAGGAAGGTTTTGATTATACTGATTTTTTTTCCTTCTTGTTAAATATACCACCATTAGATGCACTCTTGCATTTGTTGTTCAATTTAAATGGGAACGTGATCAATTAAATGTAAAAATTGATTTTCTCTATGATGATTTAGATGAAAAAATTTATGAGGCAACCTGCTGGTTTTATTGAAGGGGATTCTGAAAATATTTTTTGTTTATTAAAGAAATCTCTCTATGGGTTAAAACAAGACCCAATGTAATAGCATAAAAGGTTTGATACATTTGTCTTGAAACATGATTTTTAAAGAAACAGCTATGATGCTTGCCTCTACTATAAAAGTAAATGAGGTAAAAATTCTTTGTATTTGGAGTTTAATGTTGATAATATGTTACTTGCTAGTTGTAATAAGTCTGAAATTATTGATATTAAATAGAAATTGAAATCTAAATTTGATATGAAGGATATTGGTTCTTTGCCAAAAAGATCATTGGCATGTAGATTCTGAGAAATAAAGAAAAAGATATGTTATTTTTTAATCAACGTGATTATGTGGTTAAAATTTCGAAAAAGTTCAATATGTTTGACTTTAAACCTATTACATTACCTCTTTCAAACCATTTTAAACTTTTATCCAAGTTCTGTCCTACAACTGATGAAGAATTTGCTAGAATGTCTGAAATTTCATATGCAAATGTGATTAGATCTGTTATGTATCAAATGATATGTACAAGACCTGACATTGCTCATAATAGTAGCATACTTAGTAAATTTATGAGTAACCGTGGAGAAGAATATTGGAATGCTTTAAAATGACTTTTAAGATACTTGAAATGAACCTTAAATTTTGGTCTTTTGTTTAAAATGAATAAAGGTGGGATAATTTTGAAGGGTTTTACTGATTCTGACGTTGCTGGAGATAGAGACAATATGAAGTCTATCTCAACTTATTTATTTACTCTTTATGATATTGCAATAAGTTGGAAATCTCAATTGCAAAAGGTTGTGGCTTTGTCTTCAACCGAAAATAGAATACATTGCTGCTTCTGATGCTAATAAAGAGAGAATTTAGTTAACTAGATTGTTGAGTGAACATGGTTTTGCTGATGAAAATGCAACTCTGTACTCAGATAACCAAAGTACTATACATTTGAATAAAAACCCCATGTTTCATGATAGGACTAAACACATAAACATTAAATATCATTTTATTAGAGATATTATATCAAAATGAATTCTGAAAATTGATAAATTTTCTACCCAATTTAATCCTTCAAACATGGGAACTAAAATAATACCTTTAAAAGTTTGAAGTTATTATCTATTGATACTTTGTAATGCATAAACAGGTACTCGAAGTAAATGAAGATTAAATTGTTGATATTTGCTCATGGCTGCACTTTTTGGTCCCAAATTTCTAGTAGTAAGGTGGAGATTGTTGAGGCTTGAACCGTTGAACTGTGATGTGCTCCCAGAATTTGGCCAAAATCGCATTACTATTGGAACACGTTTTTTGAGTTGGAACGTTTTTTTATTAGATGGCAACACCTTTGATTTTGGCATTATAGATGGAGATATATATATATACACGCACAATACCTTTTTGGCCGATTTATCTTCCTATGATTTCTGGGTTTTCGGAGAGAGAATTTTCTTCCCTTTTCTTCTTACGATTATGGTTTGATTTGTGGTTTTTCTTATCTCTTGAAAAACCATATGAAACTAATATCGATGTGTTTTAGCCTCTGAAATTTGTAATTTCTTAGTGATTATTGTAAAAATAAGGGGTTTCTTATAGTTGTAGTTTTCAAAAGGCGAGTTGAAACGTTTTGAGTGATTCTTTGTAGATTTGCGGTTATTGTTGAAGAGATAAGTATCTTGTACTTCTTTCTTGTGTTGGAGGAAACGATCTGTACCTTTTGTTGCCATTTTTAGGCTATATAATGCAATTGAGAAAATATCCAATATATTGAATGCTCAACGGAGGATATATGCCTTAGAAGTGGTCATCAGATCTCTGGGGCTTAGGTCGAAATATATCTTTTGTGTTCAATCTTTTATTTTCTGCAATTTTACTTTTTAATCGACTGTGTTATGGAATCTTGCTTTTAATATCGTGTTATTTGGACATTTTCATAAATAAAAAAGTGAATAGGAAGAAAAGAAAAAGGGAAAATGAAAAATGAAAAGAGAAGATATGAGTTTGTGAGAGATTGGAGTAATGGGGACGGGACAAGGAAGGAAGATAAATGTATTTCTCCCTTTTTTCGATTCCCTCACGTTGATCTATGATTGATTATAATCTTAATATTTTGATTATAACAAACAAACTATTTTATTTACTAACATTTGAATTTGAGTGATTAAGCTTTCAAAGCTATGAAGATTATAAATC
>CAIGRN010156265.1:0-11719 GCA_903798345.1 Fraxinus anomala
ACAATAATCAGCAAAATGTAAACCATAGAGCACAAAGTAAATTTCAAGAAGACCCAATCACAAATTTGTTGGCAAGAGACACTGAGACAGCGCTAAAATGTTTGGAACGATGACATACAGAGATCTGTAATCAGAATATGCATGAGAATGTACTTTCACTACATTGGAAATTTGGAATATATATAAATATGACAAAATCTGGATTCGTGGTGTATATCTAAAGATGAATCCAAGACATACCGTGGCATATGAACATCCTCCAACTATAAATTCAGCGTAACAAAAGTATTTGTACAGTTAAGACAAATATTCAACAACGAATTACATTACACCTTTCAAAAGTATGAGAGCATTGTAATAGTAATACCAGATATCAGCGAGAACCACAGCTGGTTATCCAGTACTAAAATGCCTGGTTCATATCAAAGGCAGAAACAATATGTCTAAGTCACAAATACAATTAGCAAAGGGAAGTCAAGGTGCAAGAAATTTTAAAATGTTCAACGGATTGTGACTTTAAAGGCACATTCACAATAAGGCAGAATCGAGAAATCTACTAACAATTTCAGCATCGCCACGCGGATGCAGAGATCAGTTCTTTACGTTGCCAGCAAAGAACAAGTGAAGACTGCCTTTTCTCAACTTGGAATCCTTGAACAGGAGTCCTTTTCACAAGACACTCCGCTTGTGATTCTGTGAAATTGCTAAAAGTAATAGGGGAGAACCCGGATGACAAAAACAGAGTCCTCCAATGCTGCGTCTTTTCAGGGGATTGAAAACGACCCATTACAATTTTTTCAATTCCCGGTCGGAGCAAGAACCTTTCAATCTTTTCCAGTGCATCCATATTCACATTGACAGCATCTAGGGACTCAAGCAAGTTAGAATAAGATTGAAGTGCGTGAATTATGTGGTTGGGAAATGGTAAATCAGTCCTATCACATCCTCTGTCCACAGAAACCATAATTTTTGGTGAAAGCTGCTTAACAAAACGAAGAACCAAAGGTACTGACAACTGGTAACTTGCAAGAGAACCAACCGGGAGATTCACCGCAACCACTTCATTCTCCGATACATGAAAAGGCATAGACCATGAACCAGAATTCAAAGAATCAATGCTCATAACCACAAACTCAAATGCAATATTGATTTCATTAGCAAACTGAATTAGGTTCTCCCTAGTAAGGCCGAGCTCCAATTGGTCATGGTTTGAGGATGAGACAAATGAAGTAATTTTCAAGGACGGTGCACCACCACTCCTCAATGCAAGCTCCTGCATCAGTGAAGCCCATTGCCCACCATACCCAATATCAAAATCTACTATATGGATTCTATCAAATCCTTCCAACGCTTCAAGGAGGGCTTGGTTGCAAGTAAAATTTGCAAATTGTTCGAAGGGGGAAATTTCCGAAAAGGCTTTGTAGGCACCAATTTTAAATATGAGACTAAACGGAGATGCACTGACAGTAGAGGAGTTGGCATTGTTATTAGTATGAAGAAGAAGTTGCAACGCTTCCTTGCAAAAGAAAGCAGCCCTATAGAAAGGCTTACCAGTGGGAGAGAGCTGGTGATTGAGCCGCGCCAATATCCCTTGCGCGAGTGCCGGATTTCCAGTCTGGACCAGCTCAGCAGCCTTGTAAAGCTGGTTGATTATCGCCTGTTGTTGCTGCTGAGGGCAATGTCCAAATTCATCCCCTTCCATTTTTGGCTTTGGGCTTGATCCCATCGCTGCTGCCGGCCTAATTTGTTGTAGATAATGAGGAAGTGACTGAAGCTGGCGAGAAAGGCCATCAGGCGGTGGCTGCTGGTAATTATACAGTTGTTGTCTTGCCATTAACAACTCTTGCCCAGTATCCAAAAAGGGACCTTTGAGGATTTGGCTGCCCGGCGGCTCAATACCTACACCAATAGCCCCACCAGGGTTGTGCCTTTTCGCCTGTGGCGGAATGAATAAATTATGTTCCGGCTGCTGCTGGGTATATGATAATGGCATGAAAAACGAGTGGTTCGGTAGGTGCTGAGATTGGTTCTGGTTTATCAGCATCTGTGGAGAATCAGATGCTCCAAGAATGTTAGGCACTGAAGGGAACACATTATTAGGCAGATTTGAAGATGGGTTGCTGGATCTGTTCATGGCGAAATTTAAATTGGGCATAGAGGTGGGAACTGGGGAGGTAAAATTTGCACCAAATTGGCCAACTGGGTCTGCACCAAATGTTTGATCCACAACTCCAAACTCACCATTGAACTCAAAGTCCACCGCCGCCTGCGGGCCACTACCGATTTGGAGGACCTTGTTCAGGCCGCCCATTGAAGGGTCCTCCACATCCCCCATGATCCACCGTAGAATGGACTGCTCTTGGCTAGGAGAGGCAGCAACAGACTCCGACAATACGCTCTCCCACTCGTCCATTGAACATTTTTCCGTGTTGGCAGTTGCGGTGGTGGCGGCAGAGATGTTGCCGATCTGGAGAGACGGAGGAACAGGGAGGAGCTCACAATCAGTTCCGGCATTGGAGCTGGTGGCAGTGGAATCTTGCCTCCATTTGGAACTTAAATTGGTGTTATTCCCTGAAACCGCCGCCACGCCGGCCGTGTCAGTAGAACCCGCCCCACCACCAGGTGTACTGCCGGCACCGCCTAAAGACGAAGACAGCGTTGACGACGATGTTAGGCCGCTGGGACTCCTAACAGTATCCAGGACAGATGTAGGCTCACGAAAACTATTCAAAAAGCAATCCTCCTTGAAATTATTTCTTCCCCAACAAGATGATATATTGACAAGCAGCTCTAAATCCAGCACCCCCTTCCCATCAAAATCAAAGTTTAAGGGCATCCCCTTCACCTGACAACCCAGACCACAAAATCCTTGTCAACCCAAAACAAATACTTAAAAATAAATCAAACAACACTAATTATTGTGAAAGAAAAAAAAAACTGTGAACTGTGATCTACAAACACTACTCAAGAATAATACCTGCATGTATAGATTTTAATGTTCTTCACTTTGTCTTCGTGGATAAATGTACGCTACGCAGGGTGGATTAAGGTGTTTTTCGAGGGAGAGAAGATTGTGGTGGTGTTGGTGGTTCTCTAGTCCACCAAGTACTCTGTCTGCCTTCTGTTTTCTGCCATTGATGTGTTCAACGTTAAAATATCGTAAAGCGCCCCCACCTTCTTTCATCCTCAGATCCTCTCTATATATTTTATATAAATTTTGATTTACTCAGTATTTGGTAAATAAATTCATAAATCTATGGCTTGAATTCATCAATGATCATTTAATTTTATATTTAGTATCATTATAATTATTTAATTTTATTTTATTTCATCATTGTCACTCAACTTTATATATTTATTATATATATATATATATATATATATATATATATAATGTAAAATTATCGTTTTATCTCTTTTAAAATTAATGAAAATAAAAAAAAGAAAAGTTGAGTCTCTATGATGAAATATTATATGGAATTGGGTGATCATACTGAAACGTTATATAAAATTGGATGATATTGATCAAAAAAATCAAATTTGGTAGCTTACACTAAATATAAAGTTAAATGGTTATGATAAAATATAATTAAATTGGGTGGTCATGATAACACCAAGTATAAAGGTGGATGACCACCTACGAATTTAATCCCAAGTATTGGTTCATGTGGACCCTCCCTAAAAACAACTTTAGACATTCGATTTCCAATATTACCCTTCCACTTACTATTATTCTCAACGTGACCCGCCGCTCCTCCTATAAATTCGCCCTTCTACACCGGATGGGTTTGCCGAACTGAAGAGCCTTGGGGCCCTTTAGAAAAATATAATATAAAATATTCTCTCTCTCTAGGGATAATCTCATTCGTTCTATAGAAATGTCTACGTCTTCTAGAAAATCAAGCGGACCGGTGTTACCAATAGCGTCGACTTTGCGGCGGTCGATCTCGCCGTCCGCTCGGTTCTGCAATTCGGCGATGGCGATGGCGATGTCGGACTTATCGTCGTCTTTTACGTGTTCTTCGAATTCAACGAGTGGCTTCTTCGAGAATCAAAGGTCTTCATCTCCGACGCGCGTGAACCTACACGCGCTGCCGTCTTCGTCACTGACGCCGTCTGTAAGGTTCTCCATCAACAGATCTGGCTCGCCGCGGCGTTCCATGGCGGTATCTCCACAGAATCAGGTGGTACGAAAGCATAACCGTAATAGTATTTCTTTGCAGAAGAGGACTTGCTTGTGCTCGCCTACCACGCATCCCGGATCGTTCAGGTGCGCTTTGCATAAGAATAATTTTGGTGGTGGTGGTGGGAATAATAAATCCATATCATATTCGCCCTACCGGTTGAACGCTAGGAGATCGGCGATGACGAATTCTCTGGTCCGGATCGGGACTGTCGAAGGTGATTTGGTTAAGCGAGCTTTGGCGGCTTTGATACGGCCTTCATCTCATCAGCAGCGCCGCCGAGTCGATTTCCAGCCGCGTCCTAGCCGTTTGTCTATCATGTCCAAAGCCAAGGATCTTTAAGAAGTCGAGTCCCTTTTTGTTACAGGTTGGTTTTGTTGATACAATTTTGAAAAAGAAGTTCTCTTCAGTAATTTCCAGCGAAGGCGCCAAATCTCAGTGGTCATCCAGTCAAATATCCGGTGGTTTTTTGTGCTCCGGGCAGTCAAAACACCTAAGCAATTTTGGAAACAGGAGGATCTGAAATTGACTCAGTTGTGTACATATGATTTGCAAAATGAACGACACTTTTGGACATTTCATCACATCCATACTGCACAAGAATCTAACTAAAAAGGGACAGGATGTTTACCAATTTCATTTAATCAAATCTGCAAACTCCAATTCAAATTTAAAACAAAATTTGTGCAGACTTCTTATGTTCTTTGAGACTGAATTTGGTGGTGGTTTGTTAAGTTTGTTGAAATTAATTTAATCTCGTCCCCCGTGTGCGTTTGCAGCGTTTCGTGTTCCGTCCTGTTTGCCGTTATCGTGATTGGCGTATAATCCGTTCGCCGTCACGTTTTCGCCGTGTATTCATCTCCGGTTAAGGTATTTCGTTATTTACTATTTATCATTTTTTCGTATTTTGGTTTATAATTATAATTATTTATTATTTGTACTGTTTTACGATTGTTTTGAATAACGTTGCAGCTTGCTGGCACGTCGTCATTGTTGTGGATCGAAGACTAGGCAGATTTCTAGTTTTGGATTTTGGACCATCTAATTTTAACTTACCTCGACTTTGGGAGTTGGAATGGAATTGTTCGAGAAAAAATAGTTGAAAAGTTGGAGCTACATTATTTTAGGAAAATGTATTTTAAAATAGTAGATTGATAAAAGAATGTGTGGTTGAAAAAGATGAAAAAATTATTGATGTGATAAAAAATATTATTTTATTTAAAAATATGTGATTAAAAATGAGTAAGAAAATGAGAATGTGATTCGGCAAGAAAAAATTTGCCAGAATAAGTTTCAAAGAAAAAGGAAAGTAAAAGAAGGGATCTGAAAGTTGATAAATAAAGAAAGATGCTTGATACGTATTTGGTAGCCAGCTGGACACGCGTAGATGTGGGGCAGGAGAGGGGGCCATAATTAAGGAATGACTTTTAGAAGGGATGCAATCGTGGAATATCGGTGTAGTTTTACCGCTGCTAATGGACCCTTTCCTATCTAGAACCTAGTGTAGGGGTCGAGGTACCACTTCGCACGCAAATCTCTATTTTTGACGAAAAAGGATAGACTGAGCCACGTTTGACCCTCATTAAATTAATTTTTTCTCTCTTTATCTTAATCATATTTATCAAATAAAATAATATTACACATAAATTTAAAAAATTTCCATCATACATTTTTTTATCAATAACTATTCTAAAAAATTTTAACCCCTAAAATGGGGGCAAACAGGGGCTGAGTCGGTGACAGTTTTATTGGAATAAAAGTACATCCTAAGCAACCTTTCATTTGATTTATTATTTCTGAATCACAAAGAAATGAATTGAAAACAAATAATTTTTGAAATAAAATTTGAATTATGACAAGATAGTATATATTTTCATTTAACATTTTAAGTCGGGATGAGAATTAAAATTAAGATTTTTAATAAATTTTAATAAAAATTAATAAAATATGTAATTGGAAAGTCGTAAGTCTTATAAGTGGTTAATATTATTTGTTGATTTTGATAAAAATTAAGATTTTAATTTCTACCAAACAAGGATTAAGATTTTAGTTGTCTAAAAAATTTGAATATTGACACATTAAGAAATGTATTTAATTGGGACTTTTAAGGACTTTAGGGATTTAAAAAGTTCAGAATTATTCAATGTAAATTTTTAGAAAGACTATAAAATCATTGATTTATCAATCGAAACTTTTAAAAAGTTTAAAAGTCATTATAAAACTTTTAAAAAAATTTTAAAAATTAAGGCATATTTAATTAAAATCTTTTAGAAGTCTCGATAAGTTTTGAGTTATTCAAATATCTTTTGACTTTTAAAGTATCTTCAATACTCTATTTTCAAAGGGCGTATTTTGCAATTTAGAGAGGTTCTATAATTATAGAGAATGAAATTTTTAAGTACTCTACCGGTCTCTTTATATAACACTTAACTTTAAAAAAAATATTTATTGTTTTTTGTTATGTTTTATTTTCACCAACTTCTCATCAAAGTATTATATTATTTTAGTCTATTGAAAATTGAAACACTTTGAATGGATTTAATTGATTCAGAAAGTCAAATTCACTCTCTATTTTAAAATATTAATTTAAAAAATTTATTGAAACATAATTTTAAAGATTAACTCTTCAAAATAAAGAGCATCTATTAATGATGCTTTTTAGAGTACTAATTTTTTCTCATAATATAAAAATAGGTTAATTAGCAGAAAACGTCCTTACGTTTCACTTTTTGACATTTTCCCCTTATTTTCATATTTCTTTGCGAAGAACGTACTTCCGTCCACAATCCGTCAGTTTCTTCGTTAATTAAATAAAAAAATGTTGTTTTCTTTTAAATCAACAAGGGTAAAATAGTCATAACTCATTCAACCCCTTCATCTCCTCTTACGTGCGAATGTTCCTTACGATTTTCTTCTTTAAAAATTTCGATCTTTCTTCCACTTCTATAATCGTTCCGTACTTCTCCTCCCATATGCTCTCATTTCATGTCGTGTGTACAGAGTAGAATGACGCATTGAGGGTTTCTTTAGCGAGCGAGGTAAGAAACATTATTGTTGTGTATTTTCATTTTTCGTTTTGTATTTTGGTTTTTGGCATGATTGACAGTCTATGTGGAGTTTTGATATTATCTATTGGTGCGCAGACCTTCGAGGAGCATATCATGTTTCTTCCGTTTTTTAGAAACCTTGACGATTAGCGACCCAAATATGGTATGTGTTCATTCCTTTAATTTTGTGTGAACTCGTCTAATTCCATTGTGCATTCACACAATTTCATTGTGCAAACCCCCAATTGTGTGAATGTGAGTATGGTGCATCTGGTGTTTCTCTGTCATTGTAAATATTTCACTTTGGCGTCAATTCAATGTCCATTTCAGTGTCCCTAAAATTTACACTATTGCATGCAAGTGGTAATTCTCAATATTTCACTATCGAAGTACATTATAGAGGCCAGTTTTATGATAAGCCAAACAAGGTAGCGTACGAATGGGGATTCGTTATGTTCGTCGACTTCTTTCATGGTAAATGGTGCACCAGAGAGAATTTTCGTAAATTCTTACATAGAACTTGTGATGAAAGAGTGTTGGAGTTTTACTATAAGAAGCAAAAAATGAGTTTAGGGAAGGGGTTGACGAAATTGGAAAGTGAAGAGGATATTAAGGGAATGCTTAGAGACAGTGATAGACATCCAAATGTGAAAATATATATGCAATCATATGCATTGCCGTTGCATCCTTAGTCTTCACAAGTTGATGAAGACCAAACATTTGAAGGTTGTTATGTACCTTTAGTTGTAGAAAATCAAGGAAGGGAGCTTGAAGGTAATTGGTCAGATCAATTTTTGAAAGAGAATGCTGACGAGTTGTGGTCACAGTACGAGGAAGCCTTACAATACCATAACGAGGAAGATACAAATGTGGGTGATTTGAGTGTGGAAGAGGATGAAGTTGTAGTTGTAGTTGTAGTTGAAGAAGAAGATGATGATGATGATGATGATGATGAACTAAGGGAGGAAGAGAAAGTCGAATGTTTAGTGGAATTTAATTATGAGATGGAACATGAGCATGTGGCTACTGCTGAAGCTGGGAGTAAAAGGGTTAATTTTGATTTTGGATTTGTTGTATTAGATAAACAGCATGTTAGGGATTCAAATACTGACTATGGGGACTCCGATGATTTACGAAACATTCATAGTGAAGTAGAGAGTGATACAACTTCAAGAAGGAGGGCTTCCAGTGATGCTTTTAATGTAATGACAGATATGGAGTTAGAAAAGGTAACTGGAACATATTTTTTACTTCAATTTAAACTTGGCTAGGTACTTTAGTTTAATGAAGTCTCATATGCATTCATTTTTTTCATTCTGTAGGCTTGGTATTTGAGTCAAAGGTCATTCTAAAGGTTGCAATCACAGAACATTCAATTAGAAGCAACAGAGAGATTAAGTACAAAAAGGACGACGCTCACAAATTGAGAGCCAAGCGTAAAAGAGATTGTCCATGGGTGTTGTATGCTACCAAGGAGTATAGTAAGACAAGTTTTGTGATCAAAACATTCGTAGAAGAGCATACTTGCCCAATGGTGTATAAAAACTTCAGAACCTCAACCTATTTAGCAGAGAGGTATTAATTTGATTGGAGGGCTGAACAAAAAAATGTCAGTTAGTGCATTTATGGAGAGGGTTAAGCGGGATGGTTTGGGTGACATCTCACATTGGCAAGTGTATAGATCAAAGGAGAAGGCACTTGAAAAAATTAGAGGAAGTGTGGTGGAGCATTACAAACTATTGTGAGATTATTGTGAGGAGTTGAAAATGACAAATATTGGGACAACTGCTTTAGTTGAGGGGTATGTTGGAGAATTCAGACGACAGTATATTTGTCTTGAAGCATTGAGAGATGGTTTCATTAGAGGCTGTAGAAGGTAATTGGGGTAGATGGATGCTCTTTGAAGACAGAGCATGGTGGCCAGTTGTTAACTACAGTTGGTGTTGATGCTAATAATGGTATGTAACCAGTGGCATATGCAGTTGTTGAAATTGAGAATGGGGATAACTGAAGATGGTTTTTGGGGTTCTTGAAGGATGATTTGCATATACACAACAGTTAGCATTGGACGTTCATTTTCAATAAGCAAAAGGGGTTAACTAATGCCATTGAGTCATTATTTGAGAACTCGGAACACAGGACGTGTGTTAGACATCTATACAACAATTTTAGTGTATGTTATAAGGGTTTGGCTTTGAAGATTTGTTTGTGGGATGCAGCCAGAGCCACTAATGTGTCACGTTGGCTTCGACACATGCAAAGGATGTTGGACTTGGACCCGGCTGCTTATGAATGGCTTGAACAAAAACAAGCTTCTCATTGGAGTAAATCCCACTTCAGAAAGGGGAATCAATGTGACATGCTTCTCAACAATTTATGTGAATCGTTTAATACCACAATTGTGAATGCAAAAGAGAAGTCGATGTTGACCATGCTAGAGGATATAAGGGTATACTTGATGAAGAGAATTGTAGCCTGTAGAGAGTCCAGTGATCGGTAGACAGTAGCAGTAGGACCTAAGATTCAGAAGATTCTGGACAAAAATAGTAAGCTTGCAAGGATGGAGTGGGCTGAATACGCAAGCAAAGAAAAGTTTCAAGTCCGACACAATGCAGGGACTGTGCTACATGCTGTGGATTTAAGGGCAAGAACTTGTACATGTCGTGGTTGGCAATTATCAGGAATTGCTCGTAGCCATGTCATTGCCTCAGTTGTATCTAGAGGCCTGAACGTGAGGAAGTTTGTAGATGACATCTACAAAAAAGATGCATATATCATGACATATACACCATCAATTTCCCCCATCACAGGTCCGGACTCATGGCCTACCCCAGGTCTGAATTCTCTCAATCCACCAGAGTACACAAAGAGAGATGTGAGGCTAAAGAAAAATAGAAAAAAAAAAAGATCCAAATGAAGTGGCTATTTCAAGTCAGCCTAAGAAGTTTCGAAAGTCGAAGAGCAATGCTAATACTTCACAATCAACTTCAGGGACAACAGCAGGTCAACGAAAAAGATCGGGGGTGATAATGACATGTACAAAATGTGGTGAAGTAGGACACAATAGGAGAGGTTGCAAAAGGGCACCATCTCCAGCGCGTAATTATGATGAAGCTGTCTGTGAAGTTCTGTTTATTTTTTTGCTTTTGTTTTTGTTCATTCAGTGCACAAGTAGTGTTGGATATAATGTAGCACTTTAGAAACCTGTTTCTGATTTTTTGAACTGCTTGACAAAATTTAGCACATTCAGAACTTTTTTTTGCTGCACAATGAATATTTAGCTGAAATGAAAAGTTACTCTAAATTGTTTCATATATGTGTTGATTTTGTTGTTCAGTTTTTGGTTAATTGGTAGATGAATTGTGTCTGAGATGTTGTGGTAGAATTGGTGAATGAATTGTGTCTGAGATGCTGCGATAGAATTGGTGAATTTAGGGAGTTTGAGTTGCTGTGTATAAACAGGCTGCACAACGAAGAAAATATGGATGTTTTTCGGAAAACATTTTGAAAGGTAGGTACATTACGCGAAACTATTTCTAAAAGGTATGGACGTTTTTCGCTAATAAACTTTAAAGGCATGGATGTTTTTAGAAAAATTATTATTACGTAGGGATTATTGTCACAAGGTTAAATTAATTCTTAAAAAAAGTGAGCAGGACCAGTTCATCTTCACCATTGAGCCAAAATGAGTCATTCACCATTGAAGCTAAATACATACTTTACAGTAACCACCATTTACACTCGTTCTTCTCAATTTATCCCTTTGTTACACTCTTAATAAGCATAAACTAGAAATAAATATCAAGTATATTTCTTTCTAAATTGACCACCAATTCAATATATATATTTTGTAAATCTAGCAACCCAACATGACAGCAGCCATAGTTGTGAAATATAATGTTCTTCTCTACAATATTTTTACTTTATTTAATGTAATAATTTAAAGTATTATTCACGTTACTATTACTACTTATGGACTAAGTTGAAGGTGGGATGAAGGGGTTAAATGGGTTAGGACTATTTTACCCTTGTAAAAAAGCATCTTTTTATTTAATCAACAGAGAAACTGACGGATTGTGGACGGAATGACGTTCTTCGCAAAGAATGGTGGAAATAAAGGCAAAATTGTCAAAAAAAAAAAATGTAAGGACGTTTTACACAATAAACTTGAAATGTGGGGACGTTTTCTGCTAATTACCCATAAAAATATAAATTCTCAAAATTTGTCTATCATTCGTCCTAAGATTTTTGGAGACTTTCAAAAAAAAAAAAAATTAAAATTTAATATCTATTTTTTATTTCTTTCAATACCTTACTTTCATTTTTCCTTTTACGGACATCAAGCCATGATAAAATAAAAAATAAAATTCTATTGTTTATATTTGTTTCTATTTTTTTATTGTATATATAAAAAAATAAATTGTAAATAAAGATTTTAGTAACTTTTTTTTCTTTTCTCATCTACTCTTTTTTTTTTTTTTTTTTTAA
>CAIGRN010156295.1:0-12223 GCA_903798345.1 Fraxinus anomala
TACGTATTCACCTGTTACTAGGATTCTCCAAATCCACGGGTTTCTCCGTTTGTCACTCTTCACAGCATCATCATATGAAATAGGGTCACTAGCAGTAAACATGACCAAGTGAGCCATAGCCTCTTCTAGAGAAAGGGCTTCTCCCCTAATGTAGTCTTTTATCCAAATAGGTGGTCTTCTTTCTCTTGTTCCAATTGGTAAGTCTTCATGTAATAATTCACCAGTCCGTTCCTCAGTTTTTAGTTGTGTTTCTGTTTCTGTATAACTAATACAATCTAGATATGATTCATCCTCAGTATCGATTTCTCCGACTCTAAATCAGTAATAATAGTTTCTTCATGCTTCCTTTCCTAGTTCCATATTTCATTCTCATCTCTGCTTATCAAGATCTTCTGTAAAATTGGATCATATAATATGTATGCCTTCGACTCCTCACTGACTCCAAGCAAAATACACTTCAAACTCTTATCACTGAGTTTTGTTCTTCTAGCATCAAGAATTTCCACTCCAGGCTTCTTCCAGAGTTTGTGTTGGGCTTCGATTTAGAACATGGAAGGTCCATTAACTGCTTCAGTTCAGAAAGTTTTTGGAATCTTCTTCTTTGAAAGCATGCTTCGAACCATATTCATAATGGTTCGATTCTTACGTTCTCCTACTCCATTTTGTTGTGGGGTGTATGCGACCGTTAGTTATCTTCGAATACCATTTACTTTACAAAATTCATTGAACTCTTGTGATGTAAACACTCCTCCACAATCTGTACACAGGCCTTGTATATCTGAACATGTTTCTTTCTCAACTTGACTTTTGTAATTTCTGAATGTAATGAAGGCCTCTTATTTTTCCACTAAAAAATGCACCCAAGTCTTGCAGCTGAAATCATCAATAAAAGTGATCATGTGCCTTTTTTGCTATTTGAGATGGGTGTGATAGGTTCATATATGTCTGCATGCACTAATTGAAGGATCTGATAGGCTCTCCAGGTGCTCTTTTTTTTTTGGAAATGAATCTCTTTTATGCTTCCCTACTAATCAATCTCGACATATCTTAGATGAGACTTTGAATTTTGGCAGCCCGTGTACCATCTTCTTATCCTGGAGAGTTTTTAGACCATTTAGACTTAAATGGCCATATCTACAATGCTAAAGATGGGAGAGAACTTCAATAGTTGAGTTGAAATAGATTGTTTCACTTGGCTGAGGACGAGCAACCAAAATGAACATTTTGTTTGATGTCATGGCGGTCTCCATGATCAAGCCTCTCTCGGGTGATAAATTTTACATTTCCCAGATTGAATAAGAATTAAATCCCCTTCTCTTGTAACTGACCTATACTTAACAAGTTGATCTTCAATTCTGGTACATAGAAAACCCCAGTGATCACCTGTATGATTCCATTGACTTGCAATCGAACATTGCCCTTTCCCATGACTGACATGCTTGAATTATTCCCTAACTTTACAGATTCTCTGAAGTTCGCATCTAAATCAGATAAATACTCCTTTTGACTACTCATATGATTGTTACACCCCAAGTCAAGAAACCATAAAGCCTTTTGATCGGTTTCCTTAGTATTCAGGTAAGCCATTAGTAACAGCTCTTTCGTAGCCTAGGCATAGTTTGCTTTTGCATCATCCTCCACCTTGCTTGGACATTCATATTGGAAATGACCAAGCTTATGACAGTTATAACATTCAACAATGGACTTATCAAAGCTTTGTCTACTTCTTTCTCTTCTACTTCCTTTTCTTCTTCCTCTAAAGCCACTACATCCTCTTCCTCTCGACTGATAATCACAATTGATTTCAAGTGCTTGTTCTTCTACCACATGAGCATTCATGCGTTGCTTATGCACCAAAAGGCTACTTTGTAGTACATCAATGGATAAAGTATCCACGTCGTTGGACTCCTCGATAGAACACATCACATAGTCAAATTTTGGGGTCATGGACAGTGACGGACCCAGGATTTCGAGTCAGCACGGGCGATCGTGGATCGTCAACCGTTGTCAGCAATAAAATATTAATAGCCACATTTGATGCCCATTTTTTTGGCAAAAAATGTATTTTAGAATAGTGATTTGACGAAGAATGTATAGTTAGAAATAAAGAAAAAATTTGTGTTTACATGTAATATTATTTTTTTGAAAAATGTGCGGTTGAAAGAAGAAAAAAATGTATTTTGAAAAAAATGAAAATCAAACAAGGTCTAAAATTTAAATATAACAATTATTTTGTTCAAATTGAACATATATATTTTTGTTGTAAAAATTAACAACATTCATCAAATGATATTGTAGTCAAGTTTTGTATAATTTATAGGAAGAGCATGGGTTTGAATTTTTACAATTTCATTAAAACTGTTAATATGTAATATATATTATTCTGGTGAATTTATTACCAAATTCCATAAGTGCCACAATTGTCAATCCTTCATTATTTAATGGAGAGGTCATGGGTTCGATTCTCACCCTTGTGCCATATATAATTTTGGTTAAAATTGTGGAATTTAAAATATTTGACAATAAAATGATTGAAAAGTGGTTCGAAACTGGTACCTCTTACGTGTATCTTCTGATTCTGGCCAGTTGAGCTACAACAAATTACTNTTAAAATATTTGACAATAAAATGATTGAAAAGTGGTTCGAAACTGGTACCTCTTACGTGTATCTTCTGATTCTGGCCAGTTGAGCTACAACAAATTACTAAAAAGAATGGAACTTACTAGGTATATAATCTGAAAACATTATTCATTATTAACAAAAAAAAACTGTTCTTGGTGGATCCAGCACGGGCGACCGCGGGGGCTCGCCGGGTGCTGGGTCCGCCCCTGGTCATGGATCTCAATTTTTTTTCAATGACAGCAACATCTCCCATTTTTCGCCATGATTCCTCATTTTGTTGGCTATGGTGAGAGTTCGAGCAAAGTAGTCATTCACAAATTCACTAGACTTCATTTCAAGCACCTTAAATTCCCTTTGAAGAGCTTGTAGTTGTGCACGCTTGACTCGTGTAGTCCCTTGATATTTCTGCTTCAAAGAGTCCCAAATATCTTTGGTAGTATCCTCGTTTAGGATAGTCTCCAGTAGTGAACGATCAATGGCTTGAAAGAGGTAACGTAATTTTTTGCTTTCAAGTCTTTCAATTTAAGATCTTCATTCAACTTTTTTCTGCTTCAGTAATCATAACTCCTTCAGCTACTGCAGGGATTCCATTTTCCACCAATCCCCAGTATTCCTTTGAATGTAAAAAGTTTTCCATGAGCATGCTCCAGTGGTCATAATGCCCATCAAGCTTTGGAATTGTAGGTTGCACAAAACTATTTTCTGTTGCCATATCTACTGCTTCACACACCGTCGAAGGCTGTTGCTCCTCGAGTGACTTTGATCGAGTTCTTTTAACCTGGCTCTGATAACAGATGTTGAGAACCGTGCTTTTATGTGTTACTGAATTTTGAAGAAGAAAAATCATATTTTATTAATCCAGCAAAACAAGGGCTTATATAGCCTTTACATAGCCATAAAAGAGATAAACAACCCACATCTCAACAACTCCGAGAATCGTGGGAGAACCCTAGAGAAAAGTTCAAAGTAAACAATGTGTCCTAAACAATACGAATTATTCTAAAATGCAGTAACAACCTAATTAATCTTAGCTGACTAATTCAAAATCATAAATATTTCAACAAGGGGGCTGCTTCAAGGTTTCACACGATTGTCATCGTGTTTAATTTAGGAAAACTGCCCTAATTGTCTTGAAATGAAATTGTCTGTATTTATTTGCTTGTTCTCTCATTTTGTGTGTTTTTGTATTGTATAATATATGTTCTGACATTTTGATTTTGTTAATTTTTATTATAGCAGTGACAAACTAAATAATTTTTTGTTCAATTATAGTATGTCTTTGATTAATTTAATTATTACCATGGAAATAAACATGAAAGCATGAAATGAATAAATGGAGAAAAAGGAAGAATGGTTGATTTGGTGGCAGAAAATGGAGAAAAATGAAAAATGGTAGGGGAAGAAGGTGATGACGGAGGTGGTGATGGCTACTGGTTTTGCTCAATGGGGGTTGGTGGAGGTGTGGAGGAGGAGGAGGAGGAGGAGGAGTTTGGGGGCGGGGTGGGTTTTCGGGAAGGGTGCGGATTTTTTATTTTAAAATTTTGATTTCATTTTCATAATTGTGTTTTTATGAAAAAAAATATATAGTTTTACCATTTTAATCTTTTTATTCTATCAAAATTAGTCAAAAAAATTTTTTTTGTCAACTAACGGTCAAACTAATAGAAATCATCCATTCGGACTCTATATGCTAATTTTTAAAAGGTTTGGTACTTTGAGTGGTACAAAGGTTTGGAACTGCTATTACAATTATCCCTTCTATTTATTTGACCTGTCATTGTCCTCGTAAAGCGGTATACCAAATTGAGGTGTGAGGGTTACAAAAAATTGTTGGTTTAAACTATTTTTATCTTTTACTATGTAGTCATCACCTCTAAGTGTGACAAGTGTTTCATTACATCTTTAATTTGAGGATAGGTCGATCACCTCTCCTAAGTCTGGAATTTCTTTTTGTTAGCAATAAAGTAGCATTTTGATTGTATTTTTTTTTATTTTTGCTCGCAGAGTTAGATATTATAAGGTGTGATTTATCTAGTGACAATGATTTTTGTGATGAATCTTTTGAATTATGAAGTGATGATTGAAATGTTATCGAGGTTGGCAGTGTTGGCAAAGTACACATGCTTTCGATACTTAAATATAATACGATTGAAACCACCTCCATTCGAAATGATTAAACCATCAACTAGATTATGTATGACTATTTGATCAACAAGCATTTATTATTAGAAACCACCTAATACGATTGAAACTTACGTAAATTCTTATGTAATCACATATTTACCAAGTAAGATATAAATATAATACGATTGAAACCACCTCCATTCAAAATGATTAAACCATCAACTAGATTATGTATGACTATTTGATCAGCAAGCATTTATTATTAGATTCATAGACGGTTAGTTTTCTGTGATTCAATGAATGGCAATTATTTTTTGGCTTACGTACCATGAACTTGTTCCGTTACATCATTGTCATTCTTCATCATTCCTTTTCATGACATAAACATTGATCTTGAGAATTAAAATTTTTAATTATATAATAGATCGTAGTGGAAAAATAAAAACATTAAAGAGCACACAATATTTATAAAGGTTTGCCTTAATATTAGAACTAATAATTGGAATATGTAATTTAATTCTACATAAGAAAATTATAACTAGTAACTGAATATCAAATGGATTTTTTACATATAAGCAATCATCGGAGTGATTCTTTAACCATAAATACAATGAGATATATAGTCGGGAATATTAATATAAAGAAGAAATCCATTTGTTTTATAGAAAAGTAAATAGATGGTTCCCACCTCCTCCTAGTATTGGGGTGGTTTTTTTTTTTTTAAGTTAATTGTTAATTAAAGAATTGAAATAAAACTATATTTATCAATTATAAATAGGGCTCATTAGATATTCAAAAATATATAGAAATTTACATGAAATACTTTTCTGAGAGTTCTTCCTATTCATCTCACTTTGTCTCATGTGTTGAGAACACAAAGTGAACCATAAAGTGAGTGTGCAAATCAAATTCAAATCTGAAACGCCCAGTACACATTAGTTCCTTGTAATTGGCGATGCGCTGAGAAAGAATTGTGGTGCTTTTGGGAGTTTGACAATTATAAAGGTCACATCCCAGATATACTCATATCTTCCTTAATGACATGTTGATTAAATTAATGTGTATTGTTTGATTAAAAATATAAAAATTTTACAATGTCATTGTTCTTGCTTCCGCTTATTATTATTGTTTTTTTTTTTTTTTTTTTTAAATGTTTTTCAAAATCAACAATTACACCATTATTCAATAATCATTCTGATTACAACAGTAGAATCTCAAATTGGACATTAGCTACTAAGGCAGTTCCTCAGCTTATAAGTTATAGAAGTGGAGAGATGACATCCATAACTCTCATGTATAGAGTTGAGTAACAAAACTAATCCAGGACAATAAGACTACGTTGGGAGGTGACATTAATATGATGAATTAAGAGATTATCGCTGTATAAGAGAGCCAACAATGATTGCCTATACAATGTGAAATAGGTAGGAAAGATGGTGGTAAAGAATTTCGTAGTACAAGGATATATGAACTTTGGTATATAACAAAAAGAGCAGAATTTAAGTAAGAAAATCGTTGAACTGGGTTTCAAACTGATATAGTAGAAATTACACCAACTGGTGATAAGATTATAATAGCTAAACTTATTTCAAGAAAAGAGTACAATAACATGGACTAATTATTTCATCAAATTATTGAATGAAAAGTCTAGCATCACTACACCAAAAATGATCATTTGCAACACTTAAAAGGCAACATTTGTTGATAAAAAAGGGTCTTTTGGTAATATTTTAGTAAGTGAATGTTGCAATTAGTTAATGTATTGAGTTTTGGCAACATTTTTAAAATGAATGTTGCTAATGTCACTTTTGGCAACGTTTATTGATTGTTACGAAAACGTATATTCAACGTTGCAAAAAGTTTCAATAGGCCATCTTTTTGCAACGTTTATTAAAAGTTGTGAAAAGTCTATTTCTGCAACATTTAATGAACATTGCAAAAATGTAAACTTATCGCAACGTTTACTAACTGTTGCGAAATGATTACTTTTGAAGACTTTTTTTAACGTTGCGAAAAGATCACTTTTGGCAACATTTTTTGAAGTTTGCGAAAAGTTTTGTACATTTTTTCCCAAATTAAATTCTCAAATGATAGAAACCTAATTCACCACTCCCTCCATTCATTTCTCCCCCGCCCTTCGATGCCAATCATTTTCTTCTCCCGCCCGTCACTGCCGCAACAACCACTTTCCTCGTCACGGGACGTGAGGTTAACACCGCGCAGATATCTCACACACCACTCTCTCAATCTCAACACTTTGTTAGGGTCCCACTTTCTACAGCCGGGTCGCCCAATTCGCACTATCACAATCATCCGTCAGTTCTTGGCCAACGAGAAATTCAAGCCCCTCACGGTGCAATCCCTAGTGTCCACTATAATCTATGGAAGTCAGTTGACCAAGTCGGCGGTGTAAATTTACAGAACATATCTTCTGTGGTGGCTGCAACAAATTCTAGTGACTCAAGACCGGCGGTGTCATCGACACAACAAGGGTTGTCTTTGACCCTTTCACCCAGGCCCAGCCCTTTCAATTTGCAGAAATCGTGATTACTATTTGATATAGTCAAAATATGCCCAAGGGTTTATGCTCGAGCACTTACCTAACTCCACCCTCCTGAGGCACTTTCCTTCAGCCTCGGGCAGAACCATAATGCTCGAGCATACACACCACAATGCTCGAGCATGCACACTGTGACTTTTATGCAATTTGATGATAACAATCCTCGAAATGTTTCCTCGAGGACCTATGGCCTCTCCGTCATGATGTCCTCGGGCATTATCCTTGCCAAACCCTATGACTAAGTTAATTCAACAAAGGACTCTAGCCCTACCAAATTATCCCATTCAAGGAATCCTAGGTCCTGAAAGAATTCTAGTCATAATCAGATACTTACCCCGATAATCACTCCTTGAAATAAGGATGACAAGTCCCACTAAGAGTAGGATACTACCTAGCACTATAAATATAAGACCTAGAATCATTACTCAGGTACATTTTTACACATAATTTTCAGCACGTATATTTTCTTAAATTCTCTCTCTTACTTAAGCATCGGAAGGGTGACGAGAATACACCTCGATGCCTTTGTTTCAGGTACCGAAGGATCTCGTTCGTGCTCATTCTCAGTCGTCAAGTTCAAAAATCACATAGATGCGATTTTTGATAGCATCATTAGCGCCATCTATGGGAAACGCTACCAAAAGTCATGGTGAATACACGTTCAGGTCTTCCTCCAGCAATCTCATCCTCTCCAAACCAATCTCCCGTCATGGAGAACCTAACCCATCAAGAAATATCATCAGCGATACCGAATCATCAACCAGCAGTGGTCACCGTTGGAGAATTCGAAGAACTCCGTCAGCAAGTTGCAATGATGACTCAACTATTAAGTCAGAGAAATACTCCCCAGGCTCCGATTGGTAATTAATCGTAATTTTTTATTTTTAACTAACTGTACATAGCGAACTTTCATAGCTACATAGATTGATGTGTAACACTACTATAATTAAATAGCACTATTCTGACTAATAGTTTGATTATTGGTCAATAACTAACCATTGATGCTATTAGAGGTGGATTAAAGTTCTTTAAAGATCAACTTTAAGTAAAAGCTAATCTCATAGTTCTGTCTTGGGATTGGACAAGCAAACCATATTGAACTATGAGAATTTTTATTTATCGAAGTACACACCATAGAAACATAAGATTTCAAGAAAATTTAGAGCATTCACCTCGTACATGGTGAAGAAAAACATTTGTGGGCCTATTTTCCACGTGTATTGAGAGTCAAGAATTACCGTCTATAATGCATAGAAACCCCATTTGACTTTTTATTTTATATTATAAATTGGTAAGGAGAAAAACACATAACACAAAATTAATAAATAAATATATAAATAATCTTAAAATACTAGCTAAGTGATTATTTTATATTCAAAAAATACTGAATATTATGCTAGAATGAATCAAAATTATTGAGCTTCATAATTTCTGTGCTCTCTTTGTAACTAATTACTGAAGACATTAATAATAGACGTGCTGCAGATATATTTTAAGTGTCAAAGACCATATTCTACCCAGTTATTATAACAAACCAAATAGAATTTTTATACATTCAAACTCTGTAATTCTGTTCCTTGTATTTAGGTTTGTGACTAGACAATTTGTTGTATCTTGGCTATATATACTTGGCTAATAGTATTCAATAAGACATACCCGAATTTCTCTCAATCTTATACTCTGTTATGGTACAAGAGCTTTAGTTTTTTTTTCTCCTCTTCTTAATCAGTCACTATGACATCGAACCTGCCAATAACTCCTTTGCTACTGCAATCCCACACACAACCTTTCACAACACCAATGATCCACATATCAATGGTCCACATAACACCCTAATCAGCATTAACATTGCTGCTCAAGCCCCTCTCAAACTCACTTCTCATGACTATATCTCCTTGAAATTACAATTTCAGAACCTGTTTATTGGTTATGATCTCCCTGGATATGTTGATAGATCAAAACCATGCCTTCCTGCAACTATCACTCGGAATGAATCTGCGATACAGACTACACAATATGGATTCAACACGATCAGCTTATTCTCAATGCAATAGTTAGTTTCCTTTCTCTTGTCATCATTGCCTTCATTGCTCGAGCTAAAACTTCACAGGAAGCTTGGTCTACACTAACACTTATGCCAAGCCTACTCGTGGACTGATCAAGCAAGTGTAAAATCAACTAAAAAATCTAACCAAGGGCTCACAAACTGTGACTGAATTTCTAAAGATAATTAAAACTCAAGAAGATGAACTCGCAATCCTTTGAGCGCCACTTGATGATGAAGATTTAACTGAGAAAATATTTGATAACTATGGTGCGAATTATAAAGAAATTGTTCGTCTAGTCAGGCCAGAGATAATCCAATTGGATTTGATGAACTACATGAAAAGCTATTGAGTTTTGAAGCATCTCTGCAAGGTAAAAAATCTGATACACACTACTTTCTTGCCTCTACTAATCCAACAAGTCGAACCACTAATTGTTCACACTTCAACACCGGCTGGAAACCTTCATCAAACAATGGCAACAACAAGAAGGGCTGGTGCCCGTCACCCACCTATGGTGCTCGCCCTCCTGCACCACACACTGCTGATACCAATACTGGTGTTTGGCCTGTTAGTCATAATATTCGATCTAAACACGTTTTCAACCTAATCAACACATTTAAATCGATTAAGTGGAAGCATAAAACGGAACGTACCTCCGGCCATTGCTATTTCTATGAAGAGCAGGCTTAGGGACCTTCCAAAAAGGGGTTGCTCTACCTTTATAACGTAATCAAGAAGATGTTTTCTTTGAGCAAGGAATTGTGTGAGCAGTTTCAGAACCATTGATGGCATCATAGTATTGGGACATCCAGCCTTTCCTATTTTGAAGCAATAATTTCTAGATATCATTTAGGGCATGTTTGAGCCCCTATTTTTTGTGTAGAATGCATTTTGAAATAGTAAATTGATGGAAAATGTGTAGTTAAAAATAAAAAAATAAATTTTGATAAATTGTTTGCCATAAGAGACCAAAAAGACAATTGAAGTGCTAGACTATATTAAAATGATGGACTGTTGTTTTTCAAATGTGCGGATTGCTTGTAAAATATAATTGAATATACAAGTTATAATTGCTTCTATTCAGAATAGTTTCTCTAAATGGAATTTATAAAATCCTACATTTGGCTAACAATGTCATAAGAAAAGTTGAATGGATTGGTCATGGTATCTATTGAAAAAGAAGTTTTAAAACAAATTGATTGTAATAGTATAATTATTAATTTTTTTATGAAAAAATCTATAAGAATAAATTTAATTTAGACATTTGAAAGTTTTATATTATTATTTTTATAATTTTAAATATTTTTGTTTAATAAAGATTATTATTTATTACTATCATATATATTTTTTTAAATATTTATAGGACTTCAAATTTAAAGTTGGCATAAGGCCCCTAAAATGTGTAAGTGTTTTTTTTCTTTATTATGTTTTCGACCTTTTCCCTTCAAATCCGTCTGTTATATCACATAGATGATTTCATGATCAGCAGGGGCGGACCCACGTGGGGTCATGTGGGGTCAAATGATCCCCCACCCCCAAAATTTTGGTTTGGTTTTTTTAGCAGGGACGGACCTACTTTGACGCACTCATTACGGGATGGAAATGAAGTCAAAACACTGCATTCTTAATATCATTTCGAAATGTTCATGGCCTAATTTTTTACTCATTAATGACATGCGAAACAACCAATTGTAGCAAAAGTTACGACTCAAAGTAGGTAATTCTAAACTAATATTTCAAAAATTTCGATAATATGCTAATTTTTTAAAATTCGTCGATGATCGTATACTATCTGAATCCACAAATTATCTGTCATCTAGAAACTCGTTTCGAGAACTACATCTCAGTCATATTGTATGGTCCAAAAGGATATCGAAAATAATTAAATATGCGTCAAACGTACGTCTTAAAAGATAAATTTCGTCTTTTCTTTAAAAATTTTCAATTATTTCATTAACGTTTATTATTTTTGGACGACAATTATTTTAATATAATTTACATTATTTTATTAGGAAATCTTATATGGATATGAAGTCAAAAATTTTAGGATAGTAAGGGATTAAATGTAATTTGAATTGCATTCAATCTAAATTTCATCTATTGCCTAGATTAAATGTGATTTTTATTTCAATTCATTTACTTCCTAAATCCAATTTGATTTACTCGCCATGAGCTCAACATTTGTCAATGAAATTGTAAACAAAACTATACAAGTTCTATTTAACAATATTGATAATGGTATAATTATAAAACATTTTCAAAGTATCAAAATGCTTATTAACTTATTTTCCTTAATATTATATTATTTTTAAAAAATTTACCCTTTAATTTTTGATTCCACAATACAAAATGTCTGGGTCCGCCCCTGGCGATTAGCATGTTCTTTCAAGAATGTCGTCTCTTTATTTCTTCTTCGACCTTATTTTCCTTGCCCTTTTCGACAAACCCAAGTGATTTTCATGAATATGGTCGTCCAAAAATGTTGTCTTGACATCCATTTTCCATGTTGAACTT
Organism: Fraxinus anomala; assembly: GCA_903798345.1. Taxonomy (NCBI): domain Eukaryota; kingdom Viridiplantae; phylum Streptophyta; class Magnoliopsida; order Lamiales; family Oleaceae; genus Fraxinus; species Fraxinus anomala. The sequence continues at coordinate 11,870 of CAIGRN010156295.1, forward strand.
GAAAAGATAATATTATGATTCATGTATAAACTGTATTAGGATTTAGGATTTCTGTCCAATGAAGTTATACCGTGCTTTCTTTTGTTTGATTAGCAGGCTGATTTGCATAGAACTTCAAAAGAGGTGAGAATTGTATCAAGTGCTTGCCTAGGATTTTACTCATATTAGAAAGTGACGTAGCGGAAGATTATAGGAAAGATGAACAACCTTACAAATATGAGAAAACTCACGAGAAATTTTTAGTCCATTCAAAAACTGCGACCTCAAAGGGCTTACAATGCTTTAAATAGTAAAATCCTAGCAAAATTCGAAAAATAAGTAATAAAAAAAAAAAGATATTTTTCCATAAATAGA
>CAIGRN010156308.1:0-12193 GCA_903798345.1 Fraxinus anomala
TGTTAGAGCAACAAATGCACCTGATCTGGCGGCATTCTTGAATGACTTAGAGTTCAATATTACTACTATTTCTAGTATGAGCTGTGCTCAATTGCGTGGTCTTGGGACTTTAGTTACAGGGAATCCTGGCTTCGTTGATTACAGAGTCGCTCCTTTGTCAAACTTTGCTAACTATTCTTGTCTAAACACCACCAAGGGGCCTACAATTACTCTTAAGTGCAACAACTGCCAGCTTACTCGAGACATTTTGCACGTCTCCTGGCAATTCATTGATCTTCCCAATAATCCAGCAGCTGCCATTGGCTTTCAGTTCAACCTTACTGCAAAGAGCCATGCAGATAAGAAGCATTTGAGTTTTGTCAGTGGAACGCTAAAAAATGCCAGCAACTTTGAAGACAAACCTGTTACCTTTAGAGGGGCCTTCCCAAATATACTGAAATTCAATTTATTTCCTAGAATATTCCATAATTTACGTGATCTAAAGCTGATCCAACCTCTTTTTCACGAGTTTCTCCCCGGTTCATCTTTTAGTGAGATAAATCAGCTTCAAATGTCTCTTGGAAACTCCAAAGATGGACTTATCAACACTACATTGTATGTGAATTTCCTCTCTTCATATATTGTTGAGATTGACAATCAAAATATTTTTGGACCAGGTGAGTAATTTCCTTAAACTTATATGCTATTATTTGGAGGGAAAAAAAAACTCACTTTTCATAAATTGTTGAACTTTGTGGAGATTACGTGAATTATATGTTTGTGACTTTGTGTTTAAATGAAGTCCTTATAATCTGTTTTATTGCATTATCTGTTTTTATGGTTCTTGGAGTTGATATGCACACTTCCTTTGTAATTTCCCTTCTCAATATCATGTATTCAGGATTATTGAAACTACATGCTAGTGGCAGTTTTGGCAGGCTTTCTTTTGAATGCAATTAAATTTCAAAAACTACCTTTTCTTATTACAAAATTGAATTTATAACAAGCAGCTAGCCAATTACTGTAAGGAGCAAAGTCTACAAAAGACAGCAAGAACGTAGTCATATGATTGCTTAAGAATGCTAAAAGAAAGCTTCTAAAGTTTATTTTGACAGATTCACATGAAGAAGAATGGTAGAACCACAAATTCAGTTTGAGAAAGCCTCGCTGCATTTATTACTAGGTTTACGTCTGGATTTATTAGTGGCTTTAATGAATATGCTGATGAAGTTTTTCATTTTTCAAGATTTGTCATGTCAAGGTGTGCTTCTTATTTTCGTTTTCATGTAGCACAACATCAATTTAACCTTCATTCAATGAAGTGGTACTAGTCAAGGTTCTTGATTTTAAAATCTAGATGGCACCGCTAGTGTTTGTTCCCTCTCTTCTTTTTGTTATTCATGTTTCAAACAAGTACTTCCTAATTCAGAAGACTTCACAAAGTTCCAACTTTCTCCGCACTAAAACAACAATAATTGTGTTTTATTGTGCATGCCACTGTTTACATTACTTGAGCTTAAACTTTTTTCTGATCCTTGGCCCCTTGAAACCAATTACCTTTGTAAATGTTTGAATCCCAGGATAGTTTGAAATTGGAATATAAAGCCCTTTGATCTTGCTGTCCTACATGAATTTGCTCTAGAAGCTTTAGAGGTCCACTTGTTCAACATAACACCAGTTTGTGGAAGAACATTACATTGTCTTATTTTTTTTAGCACTGTGGTGGAAGAACATGTCAAGAGATGTAAAAGTAAAGAAATAAACATACTTAGACATTGTCAACCACTCTCCTGGTGAAAACGTTCTGTTTTTCTCCTAAGCCACTGAAAGGGATAAAAGCTGACAATTCGGTTATATGGTTTGGTTTTGCTCACTTTTTTTCAACTAATTAGAATTGTCATGCTTGACCCTTGTACCATATCCTTTTCCCATCCTTCTAAAGAAAAAAGAGAGATAAAAACTCTTGCAATGGAATTCAGACGAAATAGCAATGGAAAGAAGAGCAAAGGCTCCCCCCTCTAATTCCACACCTCTTTCTAAAATTTGATCTTCTCCCCACTACTCTTTCAATCTCATACATTAAAGAAATACTTGGTAAAATGTGAAATATTTTTCCAAGGATTCCTAGTTGAAAATCTATCCGCTTCTTTTGCTTCTGGTCCATTGTTATGCAGCTTATGCCTACTCTTAAGCACCATACAGCAATGGGATTGTTGTACCAAAGGGAATCTCCATCCGCTTGGCAATTTCATAATATTTGCCATATCTTTTTTGTTTTAAGTTCCCCATACCTAAACCGTTTTACTTGTCGATTTTGAAAATTTCAAGCAATGAAATGCCCTTTTGTCATATCTTCCTTGCTTTCCATAAAATGTATCTAAACAATTTACTAGAAACATAACCACCCTTTCCTACTCTCAAAAAGAGACAAAAATTAATGCTCGAGTCTTCAACTATGCCAATGCGAGTCTCCCACCTCAATGAGAGTCTCCCACCTCTTGACAACAAAACTTCTTCCACCCTTCCAACCTCTTCATGACATTTAGCCCCTGTTTGGTTTGGCTAAATTTCATATTTTGTTAGATTTTTATAAAAGTTGATGAAATTTGAAATTGAAAAGTTGATAAAAGTTTTGGATCCCATAAAATTTGTGATTGAAAATGAGTTTTAAGGAAAAATGAGTTTTAGAAAATTGTGGCCAAACAAGGGCTTGGGAAGACAAGATTCCAAAGTTCTATTTTAATTGGGTCACCTCTCAATGGAATTCAAGGAACTTTAATGGACCCCACTCCACAATTCAACTTGGCCACTAAGGAAGCCATCTTGCCCTCTTCAAACACTCACTCCAGCCAAAGTTTCTCAAGTCTAATTAACTATTAAGCCAGATAACTAATGAAAAGCTTATAAATTCATTATAGTATTTATTTTCGGCATCACTCATATGAAAGATGTTATTTGCGAGTATAATATGATTTACTCCACAAGATGCATCACCTTGAGCTGATTAAAATCTTTTGATCGAGTCCTACTCCTTTTCAATCAACTTCCCACATTACAAACTTTCATCCTGCTTTTGCAGGTTAATAATGCAATTTATAACCCTTCTATGACTACCTCAAAATGAAATAATCTAGAATTGGTATCACCTTTTTTGGTTGCTTGACTTTTGTGTTTTGTTGACATTTCGTCTCTTACTAAAAGATCTTCAAAGCTTCATTTTGAAAAAGCATAGTTCTTTAAATCCCTGACTAAGTCAACTGTGTTTCAGCTTCGTCCAACTGAATCCTTCTGAGAAACATTGACTCTCTTTAATTTATTCTTTGCAATTTTTAAGCATCTACATAAATTTGTACCCCTGCCAAACATGAAGAATGCCCTTTGATCACCACTATGAAATTGCATAGCTTATGATCAAGCCGCTTGTTTTCCCATCAAAATGGAGTTGACCCTGACTTAAACTTGAATAACCAGTTTCCACCAGACAATGATCCAGAACTATCCACAAAACCTCTTGGGAAACATCCTGAAAAATGTCACTCTTAACTATAGTGAATGAAAACCTATCCAGTCGAGAAGGAACAACATTTTCCCCAAAGTTTAATAGAGTGAAGTTTTCATTCTTCGTTGGCAAGTCTATCTATTCTATTTCTGTGATAAATATATCAAACTTCTGCACGGGGTATTTTTAAAATGCAGCTGGCACGCCATTGCTACATTGAAATCTTCGCCAAACACCAAAACTTACCACGTACTGATGTTATACCAGTCAATTCAGTCCAAAATAGACACAGCACTCTACAACCATTGTGACCATAGACTCATGAAAGCCACCACTGAAACTTCGGTTTTTGTCAAATTTAAGATCATTTTTTAATCTAGTTTTACTGGTTTTTTTTCTTGTTCTTACAATGGTTAAAATTAGGAAAATGGCTGGAATAAAGGTAAGGATTATTTTTATTAGGGTTTGATAATAAAAGTTTGATTCCAAACATATTTAATTAGATTAGATAATATTAGTTTTGGTATTTTGATATTATTAGATAGGGCTGGACAAAACTTTCGAACTGGACCTGAATCAAATCGAGTGATTTTTCATAAGTTAAATACTAGAACGAGTATCTGAATCGAGAACCAACGGGTTTGGTTCAGTTCTCGATTCTAGACCCAGAATCGAAGAACCAAATAAGAACCGAATTTAAATGTATTTTTTAATTTTTTATATCAAATTAATTAAATTATTTTAATTTTTTCTAAACAAATTAGCAAATTAACTAATTTAGTGATTAATGCTTTAACTCCCAAGCCAAGTCCAACGCAACCCAACCCAATTTCTAAATTCAATTTTTTGTTTTAATTTTTTAGCCCAATTATTAATTTTATTCTTAGCCCAAGATCTAGCACGATGTTTTAGTATTAGTATCTACTATATACATTGGTGAATTAATCTTATTAGACAACTTTTTATTTATATGTTTTTAAATTGGACTACATTAATTTGTAAAAGTTGCGAATGAACATGTCATTAGTTGTATTTAGATAGTGTTGTTGTAAATATTTAAAAAATTAATTATGGTACGGAACTGAACGGCCGAACGGTTCCATAATTATATTTGGACCCAATTGTTTCATTTATTAAATACCCGAAAATTTTGGTTCGGTTCCGGACCATGTCCAGCCCTATTTTTAAAAGTTTATTTCCTTCTAACTTCTTTTAGTTTATTTGCTCTCGCCGAATTGAACCTACCACCTTATCTCGTTCCGGAGGATGTCACCCGATAGAGGGGCTTATTCAATGTAATAGTTGCACCTGAATTATATTATATGAATAAAACTATTTCTCTTGCTATCAATTCTTGCCTTTGATCCTCTTTGTTGTTTATCAATTTGTATGCTCCTGCGTCACTAGTACTCTACCGCTCCAACTCCATTGCCTTGCTATTACTAATCTGCTGCTCCAAATTTTCGATTCCTCATGCTCCCCGTTCTTTAATTAACACCAGCTCTGAGAACTGATTCTGAAATATACGTGCTCCCTGTGAGCTGTATGTTATGAAATTCTGACCTTCCAGCTTCATATTATCCAAAGCTGCCACCCTTTTCTTCTCTAATCTCATGTTACCAACTAAAATAGGACTCTTCCATGCGTTGTTTTCCTCAACTCTGTCTCTGGTAGCTGCAACTTTTACAACTTTCCTGGATGCTGGAATGGAGATTTTTGTCTAAGGGGAAAGACCAAGCTTGATTCTTTTGTTTCCACAAAGGAACTCCATAACTGCTGGAATATAGCCATCTTTCAAACCTCTTGGGCATAAAAGCATCTGCCCATGCATTAATCTTCTTTCTATCTTCCTCATTCTGAAAGCCGCAGCGTTGTCGGGATTAATGTTTACCTCCCTCATCAGCTTCAAGGAAAGGCCATTCTGATTCTGCTCTATGGATATTCTGAATGTAATTTAATTATGGTTTCTTTTGTTTTTAAGTCTTTGTTTGCTTTCTTTATCATGAGAATCAGGCTTCACTTGGAGTATTAAACTTGATAAACTATTTTGCTGAAGACTTTATAAGTTTGTCATTCTGGTGTTGACTCCCAATCTCATAACATTTGAGTTCTATTTTCTGTACTATTTTCTGTAGTCAGTAATTTGACATTACATATTTCTTGCCAACAATACAGTTAGCTTCCTTGCTGATTTGGGCGGCCTTTACTGCACTTGTATTGGTATTTTTTTCTGCTTCTTGGTCCAAGTACGTTTCAAATCTCATATTTTCTTGTTCTATTTGTTTTTCTTTTTTTCAAGTTATAATCAATGCTCTGTATTATTTTTCTTGCACTTCCAACTTATCCATATTTAGCTCCTGAATATTTTTTTCAGTAATTACTTTATTTGATTTAGGACATATGACTTGCAACCCTTACATTCAGTGCTATTACATGAACCGTAGCAACATAGTAAATAAAAATCAACCCCAATAATACTTCTCCTAAATTGTTTAAAATCCTCTAGGAAATCTTTGGAGAGGTAAAGCTATCTTAGACAAGATATCTGCATCTCCTTCTTCTTCAGATAGCGAGCCATGGTAGCTTATTCACTATGTATCTACGGAGGTCTAGGATCTACATAACGTGCGAGCTCCATCATATAGTTGTTAGGAGGCTCATAATGGAGCATCTGATGAAAGTGCGAAACATGCCAAGATTACTCCTTTGTTTTAGGAAGTAGAATTAAGGAATAAATTTGGTTTGGTGTATACGATTGTATTTCTTTCTTTGTTATTAGTTAATGTTTGGAAAAAGGAGAGGTCTTGTCTTGTTCGTCAGCGAGATTGTTCATAAAAGAAGTCAATAGTGTTTGTAAAAAAGTACTACTGTTTGTCAAAAAAAAATCGTTAAAAAAACATTGCAGCTACTCTTTACAAGACAAGAATTCTAGCAGCCCTGTGAGTTCCAACTGCCACTCTTAAAGCCACCCAACTGAATGTCCTACCCTGTCAGACATGTTACAGGCCCAGTTGAGTCAGCACATAATCCCAGAGAAACCCGTAGCACAAACACTTCAACCCAACCAGCATAAAGCCAACTCAATTCATCCCCAGTTAAACACTGCACCCTGCCAAAAAGAAATAAAGGCCCAATACAAAATTGATCCAGTAATAAACCTTATATTACAAGACAATAGCCAAAAAAATCCAAAAGTACGGGAGTGCAACCCAGAATTGCAGAACTTTTGAAGGAAAATGCAATTTCTTGATTTATGGGATAAGACAGGGTAGCAAGAAATACTATTATAAATAACTAACTTCTATCCTATTTAAAATAGGATTATCCTCCTTCAATTGAATAGCCAATGATGGCATGAATGTCTTGCACATTGTTACACAAATGGGGAAAAAGAACACAGTTTATTGTCCGTGAAAAAGTTAAAAACAATTTGAAGAAAGAGCATATCCATCATTGCAAAATAGGTGAGTGCTAACAGCTAGTGTCAGTTATGCATGTCCTTATAGAGATTAAAAATATTGACAAACAACTCAACCCGGCCGATCCCATTGGAACTGATTGGTTTTTCCGTTGGTTTATTTGATTTTGATGGTCACATGTCGTTTTCTTATTTTGTTATATTGAATCCAATATGTATTATGCTTTCAAATCTTGAGAAATTAAGTTAAACCCAATTCGAGCTGAAACTTTTTCAGAAGTCAAAATCAAATGAAACCAAGAAGGGGCATTCTTCAGCTTGAGGACAATCTCTCAAAAGTAATTAAATTAAAAGCATGTTTGGAAAGTCTTAATAAACGGTTTTAATTATAAATAGATAAAAATGAATTGTGGATAAGTGAGTACTACTTGTAGGTCCCTCGAAAATGTGTATAAAAAGTGGCTTGAGTGTTCATAAAAAGTTTATAAACACAAGCCAAACAGGCTAATATGTCAAACCTACTCAATCCTAAATGGAGTTTAAAGTAGCTGGGAATAGTGATCTATCTTCTATAGCATATACTATTTCAATCTAGTGAATAAAAAATTCAAGTCTAAATGTTAGAATAGCATGCTGAGTTGTTTACTTCTTTGATTCTCCTGATGGTTTTCATTTATAGTGTGAGTATAGAATCAAGAGGCTTCACAATGAGGATAGCGTAATGCGAAATATCAGAAATCGTCGAAAAGCTCAAGAACGTTGGGAGAAAGTGAGTTTTCTTATATTCCTCAAAAATCGTAAAGAAATTAAGGGCCTGATTTCTCTTTACCGCTGTTTATTGTTTGACTTTTATCCTTATTTTAGTTCTGATTGAATCTGCCAAAGTAACTTTAGTTTGATTATATCTTTATATAGTTGAGAAAATATGTGATGTTCACATGGGGAACTAGCTCATTGGATGACAAATTCGGTACTGAGACAAATGTGGCATGTCTCCCTGGTGTTGGGATGGAATCATTCCACCCAGGTGGGTCTTCCCATAAACGAAGACTGCAAAACAGGATGGATAGTTTTAGCAGAAAGGTTAGTTTATCCAGTGAGAATGTGGTGAACAATTTCTGTCCGAGCAATACTAGTATATGGTCATGATATCATTCCTGTATTGATGTTATGGAATTTATCTTATGTCCTTAATTTTATAAATGGATCACTTCAGGGTGCTGTGCCAGACAATGCTCATACTCAAGAGTTCAAATCTTACTCAACTCATCCTGCACCAAACCTGGAACTGAGGAAACCATGTTCAAGAAATAAACCAGTGGGTTGCCCTTATTTTTGGTTCTTTTTCCAATGAGAACGTTTTATATTTTAGGTCACTTGCAATTTTGCTTACATAATTCACAATGCTGTATTTCTTAGCCGCCTTTGCTAGATGAAATATTTTTTTTATTTTATGCATTTTGTTAGGATGTCCTGAACTGGCTACTAGCAATATGAGGGGCAATGAAAAGTGGGCAAGGGTTAGTTAGGGAGTACTCCATAAGTGATGCGGCACTTTGGAGCCTTTTTACTGTCAAAAAGTCAGCAAGGGTTTTCGTGCTATAATGGACAAGGCACGTAAAGAAGATAGACTTAGAATATAGGCACACTTGCTAGAAAATCTGAAGAAATAGTAAATGTGATGTGTAGGAGGAAAGTTAACAGAACTTTCATACAAGAGGTTAAATGGGTAGTAGAGAAGGGAGAATAATTAGGGTATACATGCAAGAAAAGAAAAGGAACGGTGTAGTGAATGTTGGAATTAAAACTTTGAGACTCCTGAACAAGGCAGAAGCATAGATTTCAAACCATGTAGATCTTGTCCATTTTGTTTATATCGCCTCACTACGAGCCTCCAACTACTAGATCTTCTCATATATTACGAGCCTCCAACTACTAGATCTTCTCAGATATTCTCCTAGTAGAATTACGGTTGGTGTGCGCACCTTCAAAATCGAGCTTGGACTGGATCTTGGACAGGGCAGGAGACAACACACACTGATAGTGCAGTGTATATTTTCTCGAGAGAGAGAGAGGTCTAAGAATTGTATTGTGGTGGGCCCCTAACCCTAGAGTAAATAGGATTCAATCTCTTGAAAACTCTAGTCTTCTTAGCCCCTATCAAATTCAATCTCCCATGCGTAGCCCTAACACGAGGAAATACCAGTGCCACTCATAACTAAATGGTGTTATCCAGGGGACCTAATGGACCCTTGTAATCAAAGCTCTAATGATTAGAGCGAGATTCATAGTTAGACTTCTGTGTATTATGGACATTTATATCATTTTCATCAAGTGCAACAAGGTTAGCACTTGGTGAATTGTCCTTGAACATCCTGGATCATCTGCCAAGGGTTTAGACTGGCACAACAAATTTAGCTGGTGTAAATTGCTACTGGGGGCCAAGTTGAAGATGGTTTAATGTGATTTTCAATGTATTTAATTTTGTTTGTTTCTTTGCAAGGTAATGTTTTGATTGAAGGTTTCTTCTCAAATGTGAAGCTATTGGGCTCTGCTTATGTTTTTGTGATCTCTAAATTCAGGAAGATCTAGCCCATGGAAAATTAAAAGATGGAAAAGATGAACTTATTGTTGGTTCATGTCAGGTAAATTTCTTCTGTGACCAAGCATCTCCAATGGTTGATGTTAATCTTCCACCACCTCCACCATTAGGTGAGTGCTAGATTCAAAAGTTTAAGTTTTCCACATTTGAAGCGAGATGTATGTTTGCTTTTTACTAGTTACGACCTCCCACCCCCCTTGCATTTTCCTTGCTTCATTAAGTGATAGGAGATGAAATCATACATTTATAGATGTCTCCAACACTAATATTAACTACTTACCAAGTGAAGAAAAGAACAGGATGATTAGATGCAAACCTAACAGTTTTCAAAGTTGGTATTTGGTTCTTTGATAATGCAAGATATTTGTTTCACTTTTCTGTACTTTGAAAGTGTGAGAGTAGCTGGAATTACCATTATTAAATACACTTGAGTAACTCACATGCTACATGATAGCTTAACCATCATGAAAGGTAGACTGCTTCCAAGATTAGATAGAAAATGAAAAATCGAATTTAGCACCAGCCAAATGAATGAAACTTAATGGAAGAGAGCAGGGACGTGGAGCATTGTGCCACCTGGAGTGTGAAATGGAGAAAATTTGATAAATTGACAGTCGTTTCTATCCGTCTTCTTATTTGCCGAGTATATCTGTGACTTCAGGTGTGGAGTGTGTGTGGTCCTAGGTAAAAAAGTACTTAAAACCTCAGTCATCATTTAACTATTTTGAGATGAAATTACAACAGAGGGGAATGGGGAAAGAAAAGAGGAGCGATTTAGAGAGTAGTAGAGAGAGTTAGGCATGATGCCTCCTGCGTTTTTCGGAAGCGGATCTCACTTAATGTATGTCTGGCACTAGGATCAGTTGTATTAGGACCTAAAAGCTCAGACCTTCATCCCTCGTGGCACATGTTACTATCCCGTTCACTTATTAAGTATTACATTGAGAAAAGGAGCAAATTCTATCGAGTTGATTTTGCAGAACTTAAATTTTCATTATAATACTTGAAAAAAAAAATCTTTTGTTTTCGTTTGAGTATTTTCCCCATTCATGTTTTTCTGATTGTGATTGTGATTTATTGATCAAGTTAAGGCTTTCCAATTCACCAGTTCCAACTATGTGGAGAGTGTTATCAACCTGGGGGTGAAGCAGGGAGTGGAAGGTTGCTTACATATGTCTAGCAGCTTCTCATGTTAGTTCAGATACTTAGCAAATCTCCTAAATGAGAAGAAACAGATGAATATAGGATATGGAGAGCAAATCTGCTTTGGATATCAAAATATTATAACCTGTCCAATCTTTCTTATTGATTCTTCTGTTATTGAGACCTCATAGTTTTTCTTCACATTTGCCGTCGTTTCTTTAAATCTGCAGAACTGAAGGCTTCTGATGAAATCAGTATGATTGATCTTCAGAATAACCTCCAAAAGTTGTATGAATATAGTGTCATACTGAGGGAAAAGTTAGTAGCTACCGAGTCAATGGTTCGTGCTTCAGCTAAAAAAGAGGCACCTTCCACGTCCCAAAGCCAGAAGTAGTGTTATAATCTGCATATTGCGAGTAAAAGAAGTAGCTGAGCATCAGAACACTCAATTTCTGTCAAATCTCCAGAATGTGTTTTGAAAATATGTGGTTATGCGCCCTGGAGGAGCCCCCTAGAAGTATTAAAGGCATCTTGTATGGAAGCTTATCTTGTGCCAGAAGATTCACCATTTGAGGGCCATGGTTACTGCACCATTGTCCTAGGCAGAAATATTGTAGCAATGCAGAGAAGTGATGATATCACGTTCTGTGCAAAGTACCATTCTGAATGTAATTATTCAGTGTCCAATAGGCATACATCATAGAGAAGTTGATAGCTGAATAACTTAATATTCTTTGTAGTTGTTTCTATTTTTTCCCCCTAAAACTGAATGTCCAGAAGGAAGAAAAGATTCAGCGTGATTGTTGGAAGGGGGGCAGAGAGACGTAATCATCAAGAATCGTAATGACCTAGATTTGACTTAACAAACACCATCACTGTTAGGCCCAGGATCTGAAAGTTGTAAAGCCACTGGTCTGCCAAATCTAGCCTTAAAGTAGCCCAAGCAGTTTCCACAGACATATTCCAATTTGGTTACCCAAAACGGACACAAAGCTACCAAAGCTTCTTTCTGCCAAATTATGTTATAGACAGAAGACCACCACCATAGAGTCACTCAACAATCAAGTGGAAGTGGCTTGTTGAAATCTTATCATTAGCTTTATAGTCACAACATATTGAGCAATGAGATGCTTCCTCAATTTCGTTTGGTTTGCGTTGTTTCGTGGCACTTAGATGGGTTACCCTCTCTTTGATGAATCCCCTAGGCATTAACAAACAATCTCTTTGCAGCTCCCATAAACTCTTTTGAAGAAGTCATTCTGAATGTTATTATCATCTCTTTCTTCTGCAGATAAATTTATCTTAGAAGATGTTCTTTGACTCCTTTGCTCGTGAACCTTACACCTAGCAGTCTCTAAAATTGTGGAAGATGGAACTTCTATCTCTGTATGATTGCTCGATTTGATGGACCCTTCGTCCTTGGATTGTGCTTTCACGTCCTTCAAATGGTGTCCATACTTTTGATTATCCCTTGAGCTAAGTTCATGATTTGTCGACTTGATTCTATAGCCAAGAGCGTTGGGATCATTTTGTGGCCTCTGCTTTACCAGTC
>CAIGRN010156337.1:0-12245 GCA_903798345.1 Fraxinus anomala
ATGGCTATAAGAATATGGATGTGGATGTGGAACTATCCTAAAAAGGCAATATTTTCCTTTTAAGAGAAAATTATGGAATGCCTTCGCTGCATGTGGGTTCCATTCTCTCTCCAATTGGGATACTATTCAGTATTAAAATTGTCGAATAGAATGCTTCTCTATAGAATCAATCGAATAGATTTCTCGCCTATAATCATAGGTCACTCCAATTTTTAGTTTCCCTCATTTTTGAACTTTCTTATGCTTTTTATATTTGCCTTTCTTTATATATTAGTTTACTGTTGTCAGACTTTAAGCCCCTGTTTGGTTTGGATTAAAATCTAATTAAAATTTTAAGTCAAAGTCAACAATTAATTTTAACCACACATTTCATCAAAATCTACTATAAATCTTATTTTAATCTTTACCAAACAGGGGCTAGATATCCATCGCTCCATTTGGCGTTAGCGTCCGAACGGTCATCTCTTGACTTGCAGCTTCTTCAGCAAACCGACTGCACATTTTCTATCAGCATGCCCTTCATTTCTTGTTCTTAAAGTCAACTTTACATTTCATTTATCAATTCTTAACTCGATCCATAACTCTTCGAAATAGTTGGAGTATCCGTGTCGAACACGACAAGACATGGATATGGGTATGGAATATGTGTCGCATCCTCAAAATTTCAACCGGACACTTCGTTGTTTTTGTTTCTTCTTCCTTCTTTTTCTTCTTTTTTTTTTTCTTTCATTTTCTTTCCTTTTTCTTCTTTACCACTTTTGCTCTCTATAAGCCTAGCGTCGTCGCCAAGAGAGTATAGAAAGGCGGCGGCACTATGTTTTGCCTTCTTTTTCTTCTTCTTTCTTTTTTCTTTCCATTTTCTTCTTTTTTTTTTCCTTCTTTCTCTCTCTATATCGATGGGTTTCATATAGTGCTACTTAGTACTCCACTAAGTCAAATTACTATCAAGTTCCTCATTTTCTATTTTATAATGAGTCCACATTGCAATCAAGTCCCTCTTTTTCTATTTTATATAACATTTAGTAATTCATTTCCCATAATTGAAAACTAAATCCCAAAATTCTATTTTATTCATCTTAATCCCTTATTAAATACACATTTCCTTCATTGTGAATAATTAATTTTGGTCTATTCAAAATGACATCCTGGATTAGTAAAAAAATTAAAATTTAAAAGATGTACCCACGTACCCGTGTCTGAAATTTGGATTTTTTTTAGCCATGTCCACGTATCATACATTTTAGAAAATAAAATATACAACACTCAGATACGTCCGTACCCGACTCCGAGCATCATATGTCATAACTACTTGTTACAACTGTGGAGAATGTATGTCGTAAGAGCCATTGGCTTTACTATACAGTACATGTGGCTAGAATTTCTGTTTTTAAGAAATATTAATTTATTGTACTCTGATAAATTACTACAGTTCACCTTTGTGTGGTGTGAAGCAATTCCAAAATAGCTGCCCTTGATGGATTAATAGCAAATAAACATTTTATTTTATTTTTTTTGCAGGATTCACAGGACCCAAATCCTCTTATTCGCGCTTTGGCTGTGAGGACTATGGGGTGCATTCGTGTTGATAAAATTACAGAATATTTATGTGATCCCCTGCAGCGGTGTCTCAAGGTAGATTAACCTCCTTTCATCGATTGTGGGTTTCCAATATACCTTGCTCATGGTTGACTACTTGACTTATCTCAATGACTGAAATATTTCACTTTTCTCCAGTACATGGTGAATTATTGATTAAGCAATGCCATTTTCTTTTATTTGTTCATTATCAGGATGACGATCCATATGTTCGCAAGACAGCAGCTATTTGTGTTGCTAAACTTTATGACATAAATGCAGAGCTAGTTGAGGATAGAGGTTTTCTGGAAGCTCTGAGAGATTTGATTTCTGACAACAATCCAATGGTGGTTGCAAATGCTGTTGCAGCACTGGCAGAGATTCAAGAGAATAGTACCATACCTATCTTCGAGATAACCAGTCAAACGCTTTCAAAGCTTCTTACTGCTCTAAATGAATGCACAGAGTGAGTTTATGGCCTGAAAATATGCCACTTTTGCTGTTAGTTAAAATAATAAGTTCAAACGCGTCCACTACCCTACAATGCATGCACCCACATGGTCACACTTATATTTGCATTATGTGCTTCACGTGTCAGTTATTTTGGTCGGTTCTAATTGTTGGAAGTTTAACAGTATTTCCAGCTAAAAGAAGAGAATCGTTCTGATGTTGGTCGTTTCAGTAGAAAAGAAGCCAATTTTTTAAATTAATCTTTGACACGCGCCTCAATCATATTAGAGGTGGCAAGATATTATTTTCAACTTTGCTTTTTACAATTATAAAAGAGTGGCAGAATGTGACCTGACATTAAATGTCAATGTCTTTAGTTATTTGCATTCCTTTTGAGCAATGTATACGCTTTGCATTCAGGATTCTACGCTGATAATTCTTGGTGTATTTTTCAGAAGGAAATCGTTTTTCATTGTGGGCATTATGATGATGTTACCTTTTTTTTTATAAACTTATGCATGATTATATAATATTCGGTTATAATGTTTTTTCTCATACATATTTGAACACTTGATCAATAGATGTTGTAGTTTTGGAGTTGTAGCTTTGCAAGTTAATCTGTTGTCCATTTAGCATGATGTAAGATGCGAATAGCCCTTAACAGCGGGGTTTGATTTATTTGGGGACAGCATTTTACTTCATCAATTTTTCTGGTTGCACAGTTTTTTCAGTTGGTAAAATATATTGCTTGGAGATGGTTCTTACACAATTACAGACACCTACTTGAGGTTGAAAGTAAAATATCCAATTTGTGATTCTGACACATGACTGTTGCGTTTTGATTGTCTGTATTATTGTTATTGGATGGGAGCTTGTAGTTTGATGGCTAATGTACTAGCACTTTTATATTGGTTGATCGTTTCGGTAACTTTTTTTATATTTGGATTTCTTGTAAATGGGTTGCTTTTTTGATGTTTGTGATAGTCTTTGGTCGTGAAACTAAGGTTTCATTAGAGCAGTTTAATTTGTCTAATGCTCTCTTTTTGTTCATTCAAGTAATACTAATATGGAGGTACCAACTGTAGGTGGGGTCAAGTGTTTATATTGGATGCTCTTTCCAAGTATAAAGCAGCAGACGCTCGTGAAGCTGAAAACATAGTAGAGAGAGTCACTCCTCGGTTACAGCATGCAAACTGTGCAGTTGTTCTTTCAGCTGTCAAGGTGATGATCCTTTTCCTCTTGACTTTCTTGATCATTGTAGACAAAAAATCTTACCAAATTTATTAGTTTGTCTTATTTTTATTTAGAATGACCAGTCATTTTTGTTTTAACAATCAAATTCAATTTCCTTACCATTACTGTTAAAAATTCAATGAGGATTATTTTCTTTTTGAATGATATTGCAGATGATCCTTTTACAAATGGAATTAATCACTAGCACTGATGTAGTTCGAAATCTTTGCAAGAAAATGGCTCCTCCTCTTGTAACGTTGCTTTCTGCAGAACCTGAGATTCAATATGTTGCATTGAGAAACATAAACCTTATTGTACAGAAACGACCAACTATCCTTGCCCATGAAATCAAGGTGATTTAGTGTGACATTACTTTCGCGCACACTAATGTTTGCTCTTCCTGGAACTGATAATTCGAATATGGAGATGGATTAACAAATTCTGCATCTCTCCTCTCTAGGTCTTTTTCTGCAAGTACAACGATCCAATTTATGTGAAGATGGAAAAGTTAGAAATCATGATAAAGCTTGCATCAGACCGAAACATAGACCAGGTAAGTTTTCTTTGTTTGGAGTTAATTATAGTAAGTTGTGTTTTCTGGATATTTTTCCCTATCGGTTCTCACTCCATCTGCTACACTTACACAGGTCCTGTTGGAGTTCAAAGAGTATGCTACAGAAGTCGATATAGATTTTGTCAGGAAAGCTGTCCGTGCCATTGGACGCTGTGCCATCAAGTTAGAGAGGGCAGCTGAACGGTGTATTAGTGTTTTGCTTGAATTGATCAAGATCAAAGTAAACTATGTTGTTCAGGAAGCTATAATAGTAATAAAAGATATATTTAGGAGATATCCCAACACGTAAGTGTTCTCTCTCCTTTTTTTATAGTTTTTTGGTCTTTTGATGATATTCTGGAGATGTACTAATATTTGGTAAAATAATGTGATTCTTGTCCTCCCAAATTTTGATAATTTTACCTTCTTCCTCAGGTATGAATCCATCATTGCGACACTTTGTGAGAGCTTAGACACCTTAGATGAGCCAGAGGCAAAGGTATTCATAAAACCTGAGGATTCTGGCTTTTCTTTTTCTGTATGTATTTTTACAAAGACTTTCCCTCTTTTTTCTTCTTTTACAGGCATCAATGATCTGGATAATTGGTGAGTATGCTGAAAGAATTGACAATGCTGATGAGCTGCTGGAAAGCTTTTTGGAGACTTTTCCTGAGGAGCCTCCACAAGTCCAATTGCAGTTGCTGACGGCTACAGTCAAACTTTTCCTTAAGAAGCCAACTGAAGGCCCACAGCAGATGATTCAGGTATTCTTTATAGCTTCCTTCCTGCCCCTCATGGGGGAGGTGGGGGGTGTTCATGAACTGGTGTCCAAAGTTATCCTTGAACCGTCTTGGTTCCGGCTTGTTAGAGCACATGTTATCATTGTAGAGAGCACAAATCAAGTAGAACTGAGTGGAGAGTTTCAACTTCTATTGAGAGAAGAGGACAATGTGGTAGTAGATTAAGCTACCTATTTGTTCACCCATTTTGATCTAATCAATACTCATTTCTTGAAAAGTAGAATTTTAACAAAATAAAATGAAACCCAAACAGAGGCTAAGTACTGCTACACTGTTGATTGCTAACATTTACATTCAATGCCTTGTTTGCTTGGTGTTTTTGGTTGAATTGTTGATAAAGAGCTTTCAGTTCCGGGGTTAGCAATAAATTCCCGGACATCTACACATAGGTCATGGTGTCTAATGTAGTTTATTTTTCCTCATCTTAAAACTATTTAAATGCAGTATTTTGAATGGCTTCCATCAATACCCAGAGATAATCATTCTGCAAAATGCTGCAGAGAGAAGTAACCAATACATTACTAAAGGTTGTTTGTGCGAGGAAGAAAGTGAGAAGTAATCTAGTTAAAGCTGGTTTTCACCAGAAGGAAGAAAATAGAGGGAAAATGTATAAAATGTTATTCTCTTCCCATTGCTCCTTTTGACATTCTCTTTGTATTTAGTTTCTTTACTCTGCTTAGAAACAAAAGAAATCCATACAAGGAAATATGATAATTTGGAAGATAAGTAAATGTCCTGTTGTCTCTAATGTTTTAATATATTCGCATGTGAGCATTTTATATTGGAATATTAAAGCTTCTGGCAACTTTGACGTTATGCTTTACGGTGAATCAATGTCTTTGAGAGCTGGAATTTTTTTATTTTTTTGGCTTGGTTTTTTCTTTTTGGTATATATCCTCAACTGAATTTTCGCTGTACATTATCATATGCATAGGTAGTTTTGAATAACGCCACCGTGGAGACTGACAACCCAGATTTGCGAGACCGTGCATACATATATTGGCGTCTTCTCTCGACTGATCCTGAGGTATGTAATATTTGCTTTAATACTTGGTTTCGATTTTGTATTCATTTGGGATTTGAAAAAATAAATAAATAAAAATAAAAATTAGAGCTTTGCATTAACAAAATGTTATTGTTTTACCTCCTTCAGCATATTACGCTTCAGTGTTCTCCCCCCTTTCCGTGGTCTGGTGTTTGAAATAATGATACCTATCTTGTGACGTGTCAGACAAGTTTATATCACTGAATTCTATCTAAGTTCATCCTTCTGTTTTGTAAAGATTTTTCACTCCAAAACCTTCAATTTTAGCTTTGGAGGAATGGGATCATTTTCAGTAATTAGCTTGCATGTCACAGTGTTATGGATATTGTCATCTGCTGATTGTGCCTATTTGAGGGGGCGGGGTTAGCCATAAAGGAACAGCATAATTTATGCATACTTTATTCTTGATATGTTTATATGGGGGTATTCTTTTATCTCTCAGTCGGCCAAGGATGTTGTTTTAGCTGAAAAGCCGGTGATCAGCGATGATTCAAATCAACTTGATCCTTCTCTACTAGACGAGCTACTTGCCAACATTGCTACGTTATCCTCTGTCTATCACAAGCCCCCAGATGCATTTGTAACCCGTGTGAAGACCATCCAGAGAATTGAGGAAGAAGATTTTCCAGAGGGAAGTGAAGGAGGATATTCCGAATCGCCTTCCCACGCAGCTGGTGCATCGCCACCAACTACCACAAGTAGTGCTCAGTATGCTGCTGCAAGGCAGCCAACTGCTGCACTAGCTGTGCCTGCGGCTCCTGCACCCGTGCCAGATTTACTGGACCTGATGGGAATGGATAATAAAAACAATGCTATTGTATCTGCGGATCAGCCTGCAACCCCTGCTGGGTATGTATTTTCGACTCCAATCTAATTGGTGGAATACATTTCCAACTTGTAAAAAGAGGTTACTTGAATACATACCAATTGTCATTTGGAAATTGCAATAGAATCCTGCTTTTTTATGGGATATTCGTAGGTTTTGAATTCATTAAGGATGTGCTTCACAGAAACGCTGATATAGTTCTCACTTTGATTGCAGACCTCCTTTGCCTGTTCTATTACCAGCATCTACTGGTCAAGGCCTACAAATCAGTGCACAGCTGGTACAAAGAGATGGGCAGATGTTTTACAGTATGTTATTTGAAAACAATTCCCAGATTCCCCTTGATGGGTTTATGATTCAGTTCAACAAGAATACATTTGGCCTTGCTGCAGCTGGACCGCTCCAGGTAATTTTTACTACTGGTCAAGAGTGATATTTTTCTTTTGCTTTCTTCTTTCCTTAGTTGATATATTTTCAACCAGGTTCCTCCACTGCAACCTCAAACATCTGCGAGCACTCTTCTGCCTATGGTTTTGTTCCAAAATATATCTCCAGGTCCTCCAAACACACTTCTGCAGGTGGCTGTGAAAAATAATCAGCAACCTGTATGGTACTTCAATGACAACATTCCGTTGCTGGTCTTCTTTACCGAGGAAGGAAGAATGGAGCGTTCTACATTTCTTGAGGTAAATTTTTTATTTTATAGACACAAGAAATTTCCTTTAAAATGTCTGATATGTTGTTTGTTAGTTATTTGTGGAAATTGACGACTTCACAATCAACATCGCAGACATGGAAGTCTTTACCTGATTCAAATGAGGTTTCAATAGACTTGCCCGGGATCGTGATAAACAGCATAGACGCAACTTTAGAAAGGCTGGCTTCTTCCAACATGTTCTTTATTGCCAAGCGCATGCACGCGAATCAGGAGGTGTTGTATCTTTCAGCTCAATTTCCTCGAGGAATCCCTTTCTTAATTGAACTTACAGCAGTTATCGGAATCCCTGGTCTCAAGTGTGCAATCAAGACTCCAAGTCCAGAAATGGCCCCTCTATTCTTTGAATCCCTCGAAAGACTCCTCCGGATTTAAAATGTCAATTCCCCCGTCTTTTTCTTTTTCTTTTTTTTTCCCATCTAGTCCTGGTTTTTCTTGTCGGATGGGGGTTTTTGTGATTCCCGCAATGCCCGGTTTCCAGGTTTTGTTCCAGTTCTACAATTTCTATTTGTTAACTATTCATTTGTTAGATGTATCAATATATGTTGCATAGATTTTTTTAATAAATTTCGAGAAATTGCAGATCTGTGAGGTTTTCTATTAGGGTCTTCTTGTATCTGTAGAAGTTCACACTGTAATGAGCATCAAGGTTTATACTACTGATTTCTGTTTGTTACTCTCTTATTCAAGGGATCTAACTACTCATATAATTCAAGATCCATTATTATTAAATGTCCCAACCAAAAGCTCAATATTTAAAGGGGAGACTAATTTTGGTGTCTGCCTTCCTAAAAGAATAATGTGGTAAGGAATCTTTTGGCTTGTAATTTATTTGGTGGATTCATAGTATTCTTCGAGATTTTGTGCGTTCAATATGTCATTCCCTTTTTTACTTTTCCCCTTGGTTGCCGTTCACGGGCACAAAAAGAGAAGTTGGTGCACAATCTGTGTTGTAAAGAAGCCTTTGATTTTGGTAAGTTTCAGTGCTTTGAACCAGAAAATGAGAAAGTTAATACTCGTTATGTAGTTAGTACGTTAGTAGACACTAACACTATGTTTGATATACTTGAGTTAATAGTTGACGTCAAAATCGTCCAAATGTTTGAAATTTTCCGACATGCAAAGCACAAACCTAGCACTAGAGGCCCTCGTAGTAGGCTTGCAGTTGGTGCATAAAAATTATTACTTACTGATGTACAGAGATTAAAATGAGAAGAGACGACAACGACGACAACAATAACCATAATTTTTTATTCGTTAATTCGTGCAAAATATTACGTGAAGTTGCCATATGAAGATGAGCAAATTTTTCTCTCGAATGCTTGATTAATCAGTTGCCATGTGGGATAGAACGTGGCATTATGAAGTGAGTCTCTATAGACAACACGCATAGTTCTTATTTCTTAATTATAATATATTCAGCATTAAAATATATTTGATAAAGATTTTTTAGAATGAATTTATTTGATGAATGTGTGGCTAAAAGTATGAGGAAACGTTAAAATGATTTTACTTAAAAAAAAGAATGTATAATTAAAAATGAGCGTTGAACGGTGTGGAAGAAGAAGGAAACACGTAAGTCAATTAAGTCTTTTCTTTTTAATTTAGGACTGATTATAAATATTATACGTCAGTCTCGTAATAACTCTCCAAATTAACAAACGGTCGAGGACTATGTAAGAGTTGCACACGTAATGCCTGTGGTTCTTTGATAGCTCTCCATCAGGGAAATCTATTTATTTTGTTCAGTCTTTATGATGTCCGAGCCTAACATCATTAGCGTTCACCTCTTCTCACACCAGTTTCATTCAACCATATAAGCTATTCTTGTGGTTCTTTGATAGCTCTCCAGCAGAGAGATCTACTTATGTTGTTCAGTCTCTATAATGTTCGAACCTAGCGTCAGTAGTATTCGTCTCTTCTCCTCAAGGTCTCATTCAACTATATAAGCTATTATGATTAAAAAAAAATCCATATAGATGAATAGTGGAAGCGGACCATTGATTTACTTGGACCACACAAGAATTCGTCGTCCGATTATGAGCTTTATCCCAATAATCTATTCATTTAATTCCAGTTTGTATTATTCAATGTTAATCACTTAATTGTCATTATTGTGTTTGTTGTTGGATTAAGTCTTTTTCCTTAATACTTTTCCTTACAATTATATTGTTTTAACTTTTCGTACTCGACATGTTTTGGTAGGTAGGATGACCCACCCCCACAACTGGCTAATTAATAGAGTAAAATGCCATTATACGGCAATGAAATTAATTTTTAGCTCCACGTAAAAACCCATTTCAACTGCTTTGTATTTTCTTTTCTTTTTGTTGTCCCTAGTATTAAAAAATATAATAAAATGCTAAACTCGTATTAATTAAAATATTTTGCCGTGTTCATTACTATTTAAGTCCAAATTTTATAAACGATTTAATTTATAAATACAAATTAACCAGTGATGTATAAGTAAAAAAATACTTGTACGCTCGTTGGAATCTGTGATTAAAAATAAAGTTTGACTTATTTATTTATAATTTTTTTTTCAAATGGAAGCTAAATCAATTTATAATAATTTCTTGTATTATCTACATGTTTGATAGGGATTAAAATCAAGATTTTTTAAACTCATTTTTTAATCAAAAGTTTTCCTAATAAAATAATTTTGCACGAAAACACATAATTTTTTCTTACTTTTTAAATAAACATTCTTAAAAAATCACTTAATCAAACTCTACTCTCGAAAACCTACATCAAACTTATGCTTGCAAAACGAAGATACAATTTCATTTTCATGAAAAGTTAAGGGCGTGATTGGTTTGTGATTTAGTTTTAGATTTTGAGTTATAATTTTATTTTTTATTTCCTATTTTAAGGGTATGCTTTAAAATGTTGAAAACTCGTTTGATTTGTCATTCTAAGAATTTATTTCTCAAAACAGGAAACTGAATTCCACGTTTGGTTTGAATTTTGAAAAATTGTTTTATAACATTTTATTTCATTAAATTTAATTATTTATTAAAATAGAAAAAATTTATGTTGGTATATTATTAAGTAATATATATTTTAAAATTGGTGAATCTTATGATATTTTTTTCGCTACAAAAATAAATAATGAATTAAATTGGTAAAAATTAGGAAATAAAC
This sequence comes from Fraxinus anomala, assembly GCA_903798345.1. NCBI lineage: Eukaryota > Viridiplantae > Streptophyta > Magnoliopsida > Lamiales > Oleaceae > Fraxinus > Fraxinus anomala. Next base: position 10,342 of record CAIGRN010156337.1, read on the forward strand.
TGAAATTAAAGACTTGGATCGTGAATTTTTATTATTTTCTCTATTTTGAGTATTTTTAGCTTTTTCATTAAAAATACTAAATACGTCAAAATATGTTTTGAGTTATTATAACTTTTAGGACTCGTTTGGTAAAAATTAAAATCGGATTAAAATTAAAAAATTAGCCGTTATTGTTAACTTTTATTAGACGAATGAGATCCAATAACGATTATATTTTTAATTTTAATTGACTTTTAATCGATACCAAACAAGTCCTTAGTATTGTTTTTTAAAAATATCAGACTTTTCAATAATTTGTAAAATTTAAAATTAAAATAATTGTATTTTAAATGCAGGGCATGTGGGAATGGACCCCACATTCTATGGGAATGCGCTCCAGCTGCCATCCGGACTCCAAACCAAAATTCAAATCCAATTAATAAAATCTTGTTTTTTAGAGAGAGAAAACTCAACACAGAATTTGCGTTTCCTTTGCCGGGATAAGATCCGACAGCTGCTTCACTGACGCGTGCACGTCATTTACCCGGCTCGACTCAGCTCGGCTTGCCTGGGTTAGAATTGATTATTTTGTACCTAAGCCCACATTTGGCCCCCATTATTTAAAATTTTAATGGTTGAAATAATATATTTTTGAGAAATGTGTGATTAAAAAAATAAAAATTTTAGGATTACGTGTAATATTATTTTATTAAAGAATGTATGATTAATAAGAAAAATAAATTATAATTTTAGGGTGTGTTTGATGGATATTATTGAAAAAATAATATATTTTAAATAGTGATATGATGAGAAATATGTGATTAAAAAATAAGAAAAAAATTATTGATGTGATTGAGAATATTATTTTATTAAAAAATGTGTGGTTGAAAATGAGTTTTGAAATAATACATTTTTAAAATATTTGTGTCAAACATGGGCTTAATGAGAGCCAAACTGGTGACCATGTTTTAGAAAGAAAAGAAAGAACATTTAAACTTTATTTGAAACTCAATTCTTTAAAAATTCATTTTTCTTATAGCTCATTTTCGATCACACATTTTTCCAATAAATTAATTCTACATGTGAACTTTAATTTTTTTTTTCCTATTTTTTAACTACATATTCTCTAAAAATCGCTATTATAAAATCTATTTTTCCAAAAAATAAAGTTCAAACAAACCCTAATACGCTCAATTTTTGCAATTGTTTTAACTTCATGCAGTCGATGTTTACTTATTAGAACATGAATATGATATAACTCCAAGTCGATATATAGGGTGAGATATTGAAAATAGCCTTAGTTTAATAGACCATGGGCAAATGATTTAAGTTGCGAAGGAATTGAACTAGGAATCTAGAGGCATGGTACCAATAACTAATAAATTTGGAGGGAATATGATATTTGTACATTTAAAGTGTACATTAATATTGAATCAGTAGCAAAAAATGTATGCCACCTCACACACAGAAAAAAAAAAAACAAGTACATGTAGCAAGACTGAATTTGGAGATGATAACACCATCAATTATAACTTAGAGAAGAACATATTACTTAAATCTTTAAGCATCAATATACATGCGTAAAGAAGTTGTGCACAATGGAAGAATTAGTTTATAGGTATTCTACTTATTTTTCGAGTAGTCAATTAATTTTAACATCTAAAACGGAACAAGTTGTTTCTCAACATTTCATAACAGTTGTAGAATCAATTTCCTANCACAATGGAAGAATTAGTTTATAGGTATTCTACTTATTTTTCGAGTAGTCAATTAATTTTAACATCTAAAACGGAACAAGTTGTTTCTCAACATTTCATAACAGTTGTAGAATCAATTTCCTAACAACAGAAATTGTCCAAATATCATGTTAAACTTATCAAACCATGCCCCGTTTGAACCTCATTCTCTATTTTTTTTTTTTTTTT
>CAIGRN010156372.1:0-10612 GCA_903798345.1 Fraxinus anomala
TCATTTTCAATATACAGTGTTTGGACTTGACATTTAAAAGAATAGTGTATTTTAATTTTGCCGAGAAATATGATTAAGAGCACCGGTTTGATGTAACTAAAATTTTTGATAAAAAATAAAGTTAAAATTAATAATTAATTATACATTTTATGAAATTCATAATTTTTATTAAAATTTATTAAAAATCTAATTTTTAAGGACACAAAACTGGGCTTAAAATTAGAACAAAAACTGCAAAAACTTGTGATAAGGTCAATATAAAATTATTTACAGATTTCCTACTAGACTTAAGCAGGAATAAAATGACTTATTGCACAGNCAAAAACTTGTGATAAGGTCAATATAAAATTATTTACAGATTTCCTACTAGACTTAAGCAGGAATAAAATGACTTATTGCACAGAGAAGCACATACCATTTCTTAGTTTTGAGACAATTAAAAAGTTGATTTTCATTATAAAAAAAAAGGAAAAAAGGAACGATGGATTTCACAAATCGAGAAAAAATAATTGTAAGTTCTATGAAATGTGTGAATAAAATTAATTATTGATTTTGACCTGAACTTTTAGGCTCTATCGTATAAACACTAAATATAAATCCATTGATACTTTATTGAAGGCTTGTTTGAGATAGATTTTCTTAAATATCATTTTCAACCGTATATTTTATTAGATTTAATAAATTTTCCCTACTTTTGAACCGTACAGTTTCCAAAAATAAATCATTTTTCTTTCAAAAAGTTTCTTTCAAACAAGCTCTAAATAAAAAAATTAATTTAACAAATAGATCTCGTATTATGTGGTCGAAAACAAAACACAAACTATACGGAGAGCAAATAACTTCTCAAATTGGAAAAGGAAACCCATTATAACGAGTTTTTAAGTCTTCAGATCATTTTAGTAATTCAAAAAATAAAAATAATAAATTAGATATATAAATAGGGTAATTAAAATTGATTCAAATGTTATTAACACTATTTAAGTCTAGCCATTAATTCTTAATTTGTTGGTCTAAAATTCTCGATTGTTCATACCCTTCATCAGTGAATTTTTAAAGAGAATTGGAACAAATAATTCATGGGACAAGGAATTACCACACCTTCATTTTATGCTAATCAAATAAACACCTAAAAAAATACAAATTTAGATTAACTCCAGCCTCGTATGTAGTAATTATAATATGGATATACAAGAGTAAATTCTTAGTAAAAATGTCCAAAGTATTGCTATTTTGTGGAGAAAGGCAATTGAATACTTGTGATGTATGTCGAGCCTTGACGTAAAAATTTGAACTCCGTTTCTGTGATTTTCTAGAAACTTGTATAATTTTGAAAGGAGTAGATTTTGTTATGTTGTGGTGAATATTTGCTTCTACTTTCTTGTGATTAATAGGCAAAAAAGGGAGAATACATAGCATATTTTGAGTTTTTACCAAGATTTCTGAACTAGATCGTGAGTACTTGTTAATATTATTAAACAATGGTCGAGACTGGAGTAACATTTTTTTGGTTGAAAATGATCACTTTTTTTTGGTAGAAGATGGCTTCTCGAACAAGAATTGGCAAGAAAAATAGAGTTTTTACTACATCCTATGAGCTACCTTCAGAAGTTTCCTCATCAAAGGCATCATGCAAGGGTCCATTATCCCAGACTAATCCTCAAGCGAATATCTCTTCATCATTGTCTCAGACTAGTAAATGAGAAATGTGTTGTAAAAGACTATTTTAGTAAAGGAATTGTCAAATTTTGTAACATTGACAAGTTGATTAATTATAAAGTTGAGTTTGCTTATTTGATTCATTCATTTACTTTATGACATGCTAGATTAGGTCAAACAGATTAAAATATTATGAAACGAATGTAAAAATGTGACTTAATATCTTATAAAGAAAATAATGAATATAAATGTAAAACTTGTGTAGAATATAAAATGATAAAAAAGTCACGTCGTAGGACTTCTAAAATTTAGAATTAATTCGTACGGACATATGTAAATTAAATGGTATGTTAACTAGACGTGAAAATATGTATTTTATTACTTTTATAGATGATCACTCTAGATATATTTATATTTATTTAATGAAACATAAATATGAAACTTTTGATATGTTTAAAATATGTAAAAATGAAGTTGAAAAATCACTTAAATAAGAAAATAAAATCTCTAATAAGTGATAGAGGATGTGAATATTTTTTCAGTGATTTTAATTCATTTTGTGAGCAAAGAAGGTATAATAAATCAATGTTCTGCTCCTAGAACATTTTAACAAAATGATTTGGCTGAAAGAAAAAATAGAATATTAGTTAAAATGATAAATGTCATATTAACTTATGCTAAGTTGTCATTTAATTTATGAGGTGAAGTATTGCTGAATACATGTAGAATATTAAATAGTATTCATTCTCAATTTACAAAGATTTCTCCTTATGAATATTGTAACTGAAGAAAATCAAACATTGAATACTTTAAAGTGTGTAGGTATCTTATATATTGTAAGAGCACGAATCCTAATAGTTCCAAGTTCAAGAGGCATTAAATATGCTTATGTTAGTAATAAAAAATCATATAGATTATTGATTTTGGAGAACAATGTGATAATTGAATCCAATGACGTGAAATTATTTGAAGATTCGCCACTTCCGAATAATGAATTAAGGGAAACAGATAAAGAGATTCCTAACTTTAGTGGAACACTAGATGAAACATCTTCTAAAGTTGTTAATGAATCAGTGGACCTCGAAGAAGTAAAAGAACTTTGATAGAAAAGATTTTAAGTTCAAATGAAAATGATTCTCAACTTATTTCACTTTACCTAGTAGAGGGAAATGAAAAGAATATTGTAAGAACGGTTTTTTTTTTGTTCTACAAGTGAAACCAATCCTAAAACTTATAGAGAAGTCATGGCTTCCTGTGATAGCATCTTTTGGAAAGATGTAATTAAAGATGAAATGGATTCAATTCGATACATGAGAACTTGTCGATTTATCACTAGGATCCAAATCTATTGAATGTAAATGGGTGTTTAGGAAAAGATATAACATTCATGGTTCTTTTAATACCTTTAAAGTTGGATTAGTGGGGGTTACAATTTGTGTCAATCACATTGTATCGAGAATGCGACATACCAGTTCAAATATTTTACAATACTCCCCTTGATCCAAGTTTTAAACTTATAAAGAATGATGGAAGAGTTATTGCTCAATTGGAATATGCAAGTTTAGTAGGGAGTCTTATGTATGCAATTCAATGCACAAGACCGGACATAGCATTTAAAGTTAGTAAACTTAATATGTTTACTAATAATCCAAATAAGGAACATTGGAAGGCCATCAGAAGAGTTCTTGGCTATTTAATGAAAACCAAGAACTTAGGTCTACAATATATTAAATTCCCGGCTATATTAGAATAATTTATCGATACTAGTTGGATATATAATACATTTGAGAGTAAATCTACTTCAGGTTGGGTGTTTACTCTTGAAGGAGGTACTGTTTTTTGAAAATCAAAGAAACAAATGTGTATAAAATACTCAACTATAAAGTCTGAAATTGAAGCACTATTGGAAATTGGGAAAGAAGTTGGGTGGCTTAAAAATCCATTTTATGAGATACCTTTGGGATCAAATAATACATCCTCAATAACAATCATGTGTGTTAGTCAAGCCACATTAGCAAATGTATACAATGAAAAGTCTAGACATGATTTTAAAACATGACTATATAAGGAAATTAATCAAGAATGAAATAATTTTCTTAAATTATGTTAAGTCAATAGAGAACTTACCAAATCCTTTAACCAAACTTCTAAATAGAGATTTAATAATAATTACTTTGAGTAGAATGGGGTTGAAATTCTTAAACTAAAAGATTCACCAATGATGACAACCCTACCTGTCATTACCTAACAAGTAATCCACGGATTCAAAGGGTAACAATAAGTCGTTTGATATGTGGATAGTTTCAACTTTATAAAATTCGCGATAATCTTATCCTAATTATATATGCTAGTTGTTACTCAAGTGAGAGTTGAGTTTTAAACTCTTAATGAAGTTCAGTACTAAGTACAAAAATTTCTAAACGTAACAAAGATATTGAAAGAACTTTACCTAGATGAATTTCGAGGTGGTGCTGCTTGAATAGATAGTTAGAATCTCTCTTAAAAGTTTGTTGAAAATGATGAGTACAAAGACATATTAGGGCTAAATGAGTTTGAATAACTTGTGAACACATGACACTTGTGTGCGTGTTTTCACCGGTATTATCACAAAGAATACTGATTCAAAGTTATCATGATACCTGAAATTTCGATGATACTTTGTGAGAATTACACTATGATTAGATTCAAATTGAAAGATATTTAATCCTTATACATAAGTGTTGTTATTTTGAATATCTGATCTACATAATCTTAGATAAGTGGAGGATTGTTATAATTATTGTTCAAGATTAAACTTGGGTCTAATGAAATGGATGAAATGTGATAAATTAGATCAAAATGAGATGAATTGGTTTTGGAATAAAAAATTGGGCAATTTGAGTTTTGGCAATTCGTACACAAGTTATTCAACCATGTGTATACATGGCTTGAGCCTGCAGAATTAAAAGCAAAAATGCTTCTACTATGTGTATGGATGGGGTTAAAAAGTAGCCATTGAGGGCCATTTTCTGGTTTAATTCTTGGCGGCTCTTCATGAAAATCTTCAACTTTTCATTTAAGGAGGACACTATTTCGTGTATAGTGAATTGAAATATATTTCAATTACAAATATAATAAAATTAACAATCAAATTCATATTATAGTGCTTCTAAATTCAGTTCATTTACATATTCAAACGTTCATAGTGTTCTTCAAGTTTTGAAAGATAAATCCTAAAACATTTGTTAGAGTCCCTTTAAGCATCAATTAAATCCTAGAGGGGGTAATATCGTTTGAGGACATCGATATCGTATTTGAGCCTTTCTATCATATTTAGCTTTCTTGATTCTTTCCTTTTTGTTGTCTTCTACAATCCCTTGAAAGATAATATTCCAACATCGGCTTTAAAACTACTTAAGTTCAGTAGTGTGACGAACTAACCTCTCAATTGAGCCACTATACTTATCATGGACGTCGAACCTAACTAAAGAAATCTTACAAGTTACAATATATAAAAGGTTAATTATATTGATACCATAATTTTATTAGTTACTTACTTTTTAAATACACTAAAGGCCCCCAACCTTTTTAAATTAGTACACTTATGTTTCTAACTTTTTTGTCACATTCTTATCCTCAAACTTCAACTAATTATCGTATCTTGTTCGATATGATGAATTCTGTCCAAAGAATCTGCCGGAATGGCATAAAAAGAATTATTTGTCATCTTATTTATAAATAATTTTGTATCAATATAACCACCCTTGATAAAATGTGAGAATGTTGGGGAACAATTTAATTGACAATTTTGACTTCATATTTTTATTTATTTTGTCAATAATAAATTGGGTTTTTGCTATTCTTCAATTTTTTTTGTGACAATTCCTTCGATAAGAGCAGTGATACTGATGTCAGTGATAGCATTTAATGTTAACCCGTTTGTGAACAGTATCTAGCCATTAAGTGTGAAAACGTGAGTGCGAAAATGAATAGCGAATCACTCACTCTCTTTTATAAGATTAGTGATAGTGATAATTGTAAAGTCCCGAATTTTATATCTTAAGTTGGTTGGTGTTGCCCATTTGAAAAAGAGCTATGGAGTCTCGGCTCATTGAAGGTAATCAAAGCCCAAGCAATAAGTTATTTAAAAATCCAAAGATTTAAGATACTAGGTTTAAATAAATTTGATTACAAAAATTTAATGAATAATTGGATTGTCACATGATCATCTGCATGGTTTTTTCACATAGATAATCCAGGTTCGAATCACTATATAGATATTTTTATAAAATATTTTATGAAAACGGTTTTGAGTTAAAAACACATCATTTTACACGTTAAGAACAATTATATCATGTTAATTGAATGTAAAAATTGTTTTATTAGTGACATTCCTAGAGATAAGTTACAAATCATATGATTAATTTATTTTCCTCTAATTTTCACCATATAAACGTTTTATAAATTTATTTTCTAAGAATTATTTTATGGGCTTAAAACTCTTTAAATTCCTACTTAAAGACTAAATATAATAAGGTTAATGATGATATAACTCTCCCATTTAGTTTTTCACTGTAAATGGAGGTTACAAGAAGAGGAAAATCATTTCTTAACTGCACCTCCCCTCAAATCCGAAATTACTCTTATTTTCTCTCAAAAAGATAAAACTCTCCCATTTAGTTTTTCACTAAAAATAGAGCTTACAAGAAGAGGAAAGTCACTTTTTTTTCCACACCTCTCCACAATCCGAATTTTCTTTTATTTTTTCTCTCAAAAATCTCTTTTTAGTTAAGTTAAGCTCAAATGAATAGCAATGGTGTGAAGGAGAAACGCTTCTACACATTTTGTTCATTTATATTTCAAGAAAATCAAGATAGGCAATGCTAAGTATTTGCCCTTTTCGTTCATTATATGTATGCTTGAGATGTGCGTTAGATTTTTTGAAGTCATGAACAAAGAGGTTTATGTATGGCCATAACGGGATCCTACGATCCCAAGGGATTCTTAGGAATCATGAATTTATTGATATTCATCTACGTGAAATGTTAAATTCTTTTATATCATTTTTTATGTATGTATATATGTTTTTGACCAAAAGGGTGCACCGAGTGAAATTAATCATACTGAGCTAAAGGCTCACACCTTCTATGTTAAAGGATGATTGAAGAAGTGAGATTTACGTAGATTGCGGAGGATTCGAAAGGATAAATGTGCTTTATTTGTGTAATTATTCACATTTGAAGAATTTATAGTTCTCACTAGTTATGCAAAACTCTCCCATTTAGTTTTTCACTAAAAATAGAGCTTACAAGAAGAGGAAAGTCACTTTTTTTTCCACACCTCTCCACAATCCGAATTTTCATTTATTTTTTCTCTCAAAAATCTCTTTTTAGTTAAGTTAAGCTCAAATGAATAGCAATGGTGTGAAGGAGAAATGCTTCTACACATTTTGTTCATTTATATTTCAAGAAAATCAAGATAGGCAATGCTAAGTATTTGTCCTTTTCGTTCATTATATGTATGCTTGAGATGTGCGATAGATTTTTTGAAGTCATGAACAAAGAGGTTTATGTATGGCCATAACGGGATCCTACGATCCCAAGGGATTCTTCGGAATCATGAAATTATTGATATTCATCTACGTGAAATGTTAAATTCTTTTATATAATTTTTTATGTATGTATATATGTTTTTGACCAAAATGGTGCACCGAGTGAAATTAATCATACTAAGCTAAAGGCTCACACCTTCTATGTTAAAGGATGATTGAAGAAGTGAGATTTACGTAGCTTGCGGAGGATTCGAAAGGATAAATGTGCTTTATTTGTGTAATTATTTACATTTGAAGTATTTATAGTTCTCACTAGTTATGCAACTTATGTTTAATTTTTGAAAGACATTAGTTTATCTTTACCTTTATATATATGTATATATATATTTCTTAGTTCTTTTTCTTGATGTGAACATTGAAATTTTAATTGATAAAGTATACATGTAATTAAAGTTGTTAAAGAAGTTAAGATTAAACTTTAGCCTTATAAACGATAATTTTCAACATACTGCTAGAAATTTGTAGCATTTTCCTGGGCGGAGTTCTTTGAACTTTTGGACAAAATTAGTGGGGTTTGAAAGCCCTATGAGTCCTTTGTACATTGGCTTTGGAATCAATTCAATAGAAGGTCGGTGGATAAGTTATGCATTTTTTCATGTGCTATGTTCAATGTACCCAAGAACATTTTTTTTTTACATGTTTGAATGTTCATTTGAGTGCCTAAATGATGTTAGAAAATTCTAAAATTTTACTATGTTGTACTTGAATTAGTTTAGAAAATACTGTAAAAGCTTCATAAAATTATGAATATGAAAAATGGTCTAATTAAGCTTGATTGTTGGGTAACGCGTTGCAGAATTTAACTCCGTTAATGTACGTTAATATTCATTTTAATCTTCCGTTTTAGTTTCATTATTTAACAAATCAAGGTTATCTACCGTAAATCATATGTTTTCAATAATTTTTGGAACTTGTAAATAGAACGTAAGGGTAAACTACAAAATAAAAATGAAATTAAAAAAAAAATTAATTTAACCCGAATTTTTGAAAAAAAAAAAGTATGTTTCTATTTTTGTAACAATTTCAAATTTCATGATTTGGGTCGTTACAATAGTGATAGTGATATATTCCTAACCTATATAAATATTTCTATAATCAGTAAAGATTTTCATGATATATTCCTAAGATATATAAATATTTCTATAATTTTTGTGAGAAGGATCATTTATACTACTCAATTGAATATTATAAAAATAATTATAGTGAAGCTCTCAGCCCTTTCACTTTTTTCATAGAGTTTACTTCAAAATGACAACTATAAGTAAAACCTATAGAATCAATTTTGAAGGTACGCTCTACATACTACATTGGATTTGTGGAAGGTAGAGTACTATCTGATTTGAGTTATGCTACATACAATGGCAAGGATGTTGATAATCCTCTAGAAGTTAATGTAGAGAAATAGGTAGTTACCTTACTCCTGTTTGGCCCTCATGTTTAAAAATTTATATTTTTCTCAAATTCATTTTCAATCACATATTTCATATTATTGACATAATGTTTTATCAACTTTTATCAAAATATATTAAAAATTTAATTTTTATCTAAATCAAATAGGGGCTTTTTTATATTTTAAAGTGTTGAAGCTTTTTTTTTTTTTTGGTTGTGGATTGATTGAGTTTATTTTTACTTTATATATTTTTGGTGTTTATTATCTAATTTAAGTATCTTATTTTGTAGGTATGACTGGTAATGCATGAAAAATATATGAGATCCATTTGTCACTGAAGATGCTCGACTATCCATGACTACTCAGTTGTAAGTTTATGACAAGTGGCTAGATGAAGGGTATGATACGGATCGTGAACAGTCGAGAATTTTAAACTAACAAATTAAGAATTAATATCAAGAACTAAATAGTTTTAATAACATTTGAATCAATTTCAGTTACCCTATTTATATATCTAATTTATTATTTTTATTTTTTGAATTAATAAAATGATCAGAAGTTTTAAAAACTCGTGTATTATGGGTTTCCTTTTCCAGTTTGAGAAGTTATTTGCTCTCCATAAACTTTTGTTTTCGACCACCTAATATAAGATCTGTTAGTTAAATTAACTTTTTATTTTTTTTAATTTTTAAATTTAGAGCTTGTTTGAAAGAAAAATGATTTATTTTTGGAAAACGTATGGTTCAAAAGTAGAAAAAAAGTTATGATCTCATAGAATGTACGGTAGAAAATGTTTTTTTTTTTTAAAAGAATAATGCTATTTGTATATAATGTAGTTACATAATTATTTACATACAGATGAAGTGTCAAAAAGAGAGCAGAAAAGTTTTTTTTTTATATTATTGAAAGTGATTTTTGTGTGTGGATGAAATATGTCTTTTTAAGGACTTGAATGCAAAGCAAATTGATAATTGAGTCTCAATGCTTGAAAATTTATTAAGTGCTCGAGTACTCACTTGAGTATATAATGAACTGCATATTAATATTTTTAAAAAATTAATACAAAATCATATATCAAATCACGTAAATTAATCCAAACCTTACTAAATCAAACTAAAAGGTACCAATTTAAAGAATTTGCACATCTAAAATTGTAACTTCTATGCTTGGGTTCAACCTCTCTAATGTCCACCGTCTTCCCCCTCTTTTATCTCTGTGTTTTACGGATTAAACGAGAATTCATACTACTACTAGCAGGTTGAAGAAATTTTGATCCAATCATTTCTCGTCATATTACGTGTATGTAAATTATTATATACATGTAACACAATCGGTAAAATCTATCTCAAACAAGCCTTCAATAAAGTATCAATGGATGTGTATTTAGTGTTTAGAGTATCTCCAAAAAGATCTTTATATATGAAAGAGCATCTTATAGATTATAGATAATATTTTTAAATTTATAGAGTCGAAATTTTTATACACTCCAACAATGTTCTATATTTTGACTTTTTTCAAGAAACATTCATTAATTTTTCGACACATTTTGGATGTGTTTTGAGTCATATTATTTTGAAAAAATATATTTTGGAATAGTAGATTGATGGAGAATGCGTGGTTGAAAAAGAAGGAAAATTTATTGAAGTAATGAAAAATATTATTTTATTGAAAAATGTGTGGTTGAAAATAAGTAGAAGAATGAAAAATTTTAATGTGTACCAAACATGGGCTTTATTTAACATAATTTTTTATATGTTAATGATCGATGAATTTAAATGTGGTTTGAATAGTATAAAAAGTAGAGTATTGATATTTCTGACTTATTAAATGCAATATTTGTTCATTATAAGTCGACTCTCTAATTTTGGAGAGCCAAACACTGTAAATTTTAAAAAGTTTAGATATTAAGTCTTTTGAAACTTCTTTAAAAGTATTAACTCTTTAAATAAATAGTGTTTTGTATTTAAAGGGTTTTT